>JAGKQL010002840.1:0-13244 GCA_018398635.1 Cyprinodon brontotheroides | reverse complement strand
TTGCAATTGGTACTACCAATTTAATTTACGTTTTATGACATTTGTTTGTGATAGGGTTTGAGGATAGATAAACACATCTTCATAACAATTCCTTATTGTTGTTTATTTTAGACTGTTTGTTACTAATGTTATTTTAACATCTGAAAATAAGATTTAATAAAGATTTAAAAATAAAAAGGACATACCACGTGACAGACATACCATGAGACATAACAAATATTTTTGACCATTTCTCTCGCCAGCGCCTATAGGCAAGAAGCGGTCAACATTTCCAATATGGCTGTCCTTGATGTCAAGCCCCGCCTTCCCGCCAGGCTGCAGCAGGATGTACTTGGGATATTGTGAGAACATCCATCGTGAGCTGTGAACTCACACTGTACGACGAAACCCTTCAGTTTCGTCATATCATATGTGTATGAGGAGTTTTATTGGGCCCTCAGGAACATGGGACCCCAGGCAACCACCGAGTTTTGCCGTATGGTAACTCCACCCCTGATTGCCAGAAGTTTCCTTCTTAATTGCTGTTTAGGAGAGGAATCAACCAATCAGCTTTCTCTATTTCCTCCATCCTCTCAGACCCTCTTTGCTTCACTAAAAGTCTTCCTCTCTGCCCAAAATATCAATTTAGGGGTTATTTCAAGGCCTGGTTTGGTTAGTGAATAACTATTTGATTTTATTTTCTCCAAAATGTTGTCACTTAGAGCTACTTTTAGTCTTAGGATTCTTTAAAAAAATGTAAATATGGGCCATGAACTTTAAGAGTATATACAAAAAGATCAAAACAATTCCTCTCAGTTCTGCAACTGAATTAAAGCCCCCCAAAAAATCCAGTTTCTCCCTTTGTTTATGCCACCTGAACCCTTTTTCTCCCAGCTGATGAGGCAAACGATCTCGACTGACTGATCTAACACACGGCAGCGCATTAGACCCAGATCTATTCTAACAAATTCCCTCTCTACCTGTCGCATTAACCGTAATGACTGGCAGTTGATATGGAGGGGCATGATGTACCTGGACACGAACGGCAGACGTGCAGCAAAGCTTTTAATAAGATTTGCTTTTGAATGCTTCATCATGCTTTGACATGCTTTGTGTGGCTACTTGTCAGCCGTGGATGCAAGAAGTCGCCTCGCTGTGAGCGTGCGGGAGTTTATATGGGCTGCATGATGAATAGCTAGTGTCAGGTGTTACCATGGGGATGATTACTTGAAAGCAGCCAAGGCAGTATAAGCATTTGGGATTTCTAGCCAAGCCATCAAATGCTTGGCAGGCCATTTATTTTGAATATACAGGTAGTTTCAGGCGATAAGAATCAGCCTTCGTGAGAGCGTCTGTGTGCCTGTATGTGAGTGTGAGACGTAGACAAACGGAAATCAAGCTGAATTTCTGTCAAAAAGCCATTTCACATTTAATTACGAAGCAGAGGTGACATGTTTCACTGTTGCTATCAGAGCCCCCGTAAGACGGATCTTTGCTCGGACGGCGTGGAAACAGTTTTGTTCTTTGTCTCTCTTCATTTTCTCAGCGAGGCCGTCCTCACGTAGAGGAAGGGTCGCCAAGGTGGGCATACACCGTCCCACGGACCCAGTTGCCAACCACAGGCCATAACAATAGGAAGGATCCTCTCTAAGCTCTGACTGGCAGCTCAGTGGTGCGATATGCGCTGACGCTCCACAGAAACTTTAGTAAGACAGGAGTTACATGCAGGATCCTCCAATCCCTTTGGTTGTTTTTCTTTCTTTTTCTTTTACCAATTTGGGACATCTGCTTTAAAAAAACCTGAGCACACCCTTCAAGGTTTACTGAAAAGCCCAAGTCTTTCTCTTCCTGCTTCTCTCCAACCGTGCCCTTTCCCCTCCCTCGGTGGGGATTTGCGATTCAAACCGGGTTGAGGGACCTAAACCCCTCTATCTCATCAGCAAACATACAACACATAATCTGCTCTTTCTTTCCGCGCTATTCTCATGCATGCTAATGATCTCCGTTGGCCCCCACCTCTTTTCACACAGAGCTTGCTGCTTTGGAGCTTTGAAAACCCACCCTGGCAGTCAGATGTGGTCTTTCACAAGCCGCATCACGCCACATTTTCCTCCATTTTTTAAGTGTACAAAGGACAGTGTTCCCTGTGATGTTTCACCTCCTGGCAGCTTAGCAGTGCCGTCATGGCCTCCTCCTCAAACAGGCAGAACGCAGCTGTGAAATTTCCCAGCTTTACCTTGTCAGAAGCAAACCATTATTAGAAAGGCGTCTTTGGAAAATCGAGGTGGCAACTAAGTATCCTGTCATTGCATGGTGACTAAAAACAGCTTGGCTCTGTTAAATGAAGCTACCAAAGCCTCTACAGCTCAGTGAACACTGTGGCAGGCTTATCTGTGTCATCCAAACAAACAACCCCCCCAAAAACTGAGGTGTTTATAAGTTTGATCAGAGAGACTCTCAGTTTTAGGACAGCTTGTTTTACTTTCAAAACCTTGTTAAACTCCTCATGAGACTAGAAGTTCATATCTTGTCATTTTTTAGAGCTTTTTAAAGTGATACAATTTTCATGACAAATACTAGTATCCTGCTAATATTTGTTATTTTTGTGTTTTAGGGTTTGGTTTTGCTCATATTTTTAGTAAATTAAGTATATTTATAGACATAAAACAGTGTGAGCATGAAAGTCGGAGGGGATTTACCATTAGGCAATACAAGGCAGTTGCCTAGGGCCCCAAGTTGCTTATTATATACCTTATTTTTGCACAATAATAAAAATAATTTTTGCTAAAATGTCATCAGAACACATTTATTTTAAGTGTGTCTCAAGAATCAAGAATCAAGATGCTATGACCGAAAAAATTTTATTGCCAGATGACTGTTGATTTATAATTGGCCGATTTTAGGTGTTTAGGTTGACGTATAACTAATTGGCTTGCATGAGATAATGAGAAAAAACCCCACAGATTTTAAGAGAATACAGTACACTCCTGATCAAAATCTTAAGACCAGTCAAAAAATTGCAAGAATTTGCATTTTTTGCACTATTGGATCTAAAGAAGGTTCTAAGTAGAGCTTCATAATGTTAAAAGAAGAAATCAGCGTAAAGAGACAAGCTTTTGAGCGGGGAATTAATTGGTAAGCTGCATTTAATCAAACATGATTTTTTTTCAGCTGATCAAAAGTTTAAGACCATATCTCAAAAATACCCGAAAACCCCACATCACAGAAATCAAAGTGTCAAAAAAAGGACTCAGTAATGAGTAGCTCCACCATTCTTGTTGATGACTTCAAACAATTTTTTAGGCATGCTTGATGCCAGTTTTTTCAGGAGGCTAGTGGGAATGTTGCTCCAGGTGTTGAAGATGGCTTCACGAAGGGCATCCACTGTCTGGAACTGATGTCCATTTTTGTAAACTTCCCTTGCCATCCATTCCCAAATGTTCTCAATTGGGTTTAGATCCGGGGAACATGCAGGATGGTCCAAAAGAGTGATGTTATTCTCTTGGAAGAACTCCTTTGTCAGGCGGGCATTGTGAACTGCAGCATTGTCCTGTTGAAAAACCCAATCATTACCACACAGACGAGGGCCCTCAGTCATGAGGGATGCCCGCTGCAACATCTCCACATAGCCAGCTGCTGTTTGATGCCCCTGCACAACCTGAAGCTCCATTGTTCCATTGAAGGAAAACGTACCCCAAATCATGATGGCGCCCCCACCACTGTGCTGTGTAGAAAACATCTCAGGTGGGATCTCCTTGTCATGCCAGTAACGTTGGAAGCCATCAGGTAACCTCACTCCGCCAGATGGATTTGCTCCGCATATCCATCTGGAAACCTTCCGTTAAAGTAATTTTGGGAAGGGGCGAAAATACTGGTTAGCTGATTGGCCTATGTTGGTAATAGATCGGCCAAATAAACCAAACAAATCAACGAAGCATATGACCTACTAACAGAGTGACGGCGAAAACACAACCACAAGCCAGTCGGGAGAAGAGCAAAACATCTTTTCCTCTGAGAAAAGCCTCCAGAGCAGTGTTTTGCTCTTCTTTCAGTGAAGAAATACTCTGTAATTCCAGATAAAACTTTGCTTTCGATAGCCACGCTTAACGCTAGTTTCATCGGTTGAAGCCTCCATGTTCTTTAGACTGAACTGTCGCTGCTTCGTAAGGCGTCACACCTCAACCTTTCTCAAAAGCCAACGCTGATTGGATGTTCGTTTTGGTGAAACGGCTCCAAATTTTCTTTAACGGAGAGTAGCCAGACTGATCTGCTTCAGTGAAACCCTTGAAAGCTTCAGCGAGATCAGGATGGTCTCACGGTTAGCCATCAGGACCATCAAGGTTAAAATTTTTCTCATCAGAGAAGAAATTTCTTCCACCTTTCAATGTCCCATGTTTTGTGTTTGGGTAGAGGATCGTCCTGTGTCTTGACGGACAGCCAATCGGATCCTGCGGCTCAGAGCTGGTGAAATGTTTTTGGATATACCACTTGACTTTTTTGTTCCATAACCCTCAGGATCATTTAAAAATGCAAAATGACTGTCTTACTGCGTTCAACCTCAGCAGTGATAGCACGTTTTGAGAGGCCTTACTTATGCAGCTCAACAATCCTACCACGTTCAAAGTCAGTGAGCTTTTTTGCTTTTGCCATCAGGAGGTCTTGACAGCGTGAAGACTTGACAGAAAATGAATGGAATCCAGATTTTTGCACAGCTTTTGGCTTTTAAAGGCTATGGTCTTAAACTTTTGATCAGCTGAAAAAATAATGTTTGAGTGTAAATGCAGTTTTCAGAAAATTCCCCGCTCAAAAGTTCTTGTCTCTTGCACTGATGTTTTCCTTTAACATTGTGAAGCTCTACTTTGAACCTTCTTAAGATCGAATAGTGCAAAATGCAAATTCTTGCAATTTTTTGACTGGTCTTAAGATTTTGATCAGGAGTGTATGATAAAGAGTACACTTATATACATGTTTAAGCCAGAATGATTGGACATTTAAATAGGACTTCCCTACGACTTTAAACACTTTTTAAAGTCTTTTTAAACTATTATGAATAGAATAAATCTGGGGAAAGGTTTCCAGTTTGCTTCAAGCCATAGTAGACACAGATGGGGAAATAGGAGCTTAAGATAGAACCAAAATTGAACTTCCTGATCAACATGCAACTCAATGCACAGTGGTCGCTGGTAGAGCAGCATCAAACTGTGAGGATGAATTGCTGAACACAGTGAGACTGGTGAGAGTTGATAAGAAGCTATATTAAGGATAGACTGGGAAATGTTAAATTGGAAACGGTACAAAGAACCTGAGACTGTAAAACAGGTTTAGACGACAACATGCTGATGTATAAGAATGACTCAAAGTCAGACTGACCTGATCTGCAATGAAACATTTCAGTCTCTAGATGTGAATTAAGTCAATGCTTAAATCAGGTGTTGCCTCAGAGGGGAAAATATTAATGCATGTTACAGTTTTGTGATTGTTATCCATAATCCGTCACAAAAAATCCCAGTAAAAAAAACTTTAGTCTCAGGTTACCTACATTATGAAAAAGTTTAAGTGGATTGTGAATACTTTTGGGAGCTGTTGTAACCAGGACAACAGTGGACATCGCAGTACGGCAGTTGGACTCCATCTGAACAGAACAGGCTCTGGTCCGATAATGCTTGTCTGATTTTTATGTGTGGATTTAGGCCAGCAGTGGATCATGTTTGGTGACCTAAAAAGGCTGAGATAAAGGCTTGGCTCCGCTTTCACTTGCCTTCCAATGCCAGGATAGCAGGCCAGTTCTGGCGTATCACTGAGCCCATACCTCCTCTGGTCTGTTTGACCCAGGCAGAAGCATTGAGGCTACCTTGACAAGGGGGAAATTCTGTGAAGTCACCAATTTAGATTCTCTTTCACTGCTTTTCTCTGAACCTGAAGCCTATTTATTATGTAACTCCATTGCAAGAGAAAAAGGATAAAAGATTTGCTTCAGCAAAGTTTTGCTGCCGTCCTCTTCCACTTCTGCTTAGTTGGCTCTTTCCACTGTAGTCTGCAGTCAGTGAACCATAGAGCCCAACGAACCCAGAGACAGCTCCTGTCAGTATTTTCCTCATTCTCTTCCTACCGCTCTTCTACTTTGGTCATTAAATTCATCCTTTGCCTTTGTCCTTTAACTATTAATGCATGTGGGATTTTTAAAGGTGTTGCAGAAATAAACTATTCACTGCATTTTAACCCCAAGGCTGGATTGGAATATTTCTTTATGGTCAGGATATTCCAGCTCCAAATTGCAGCAGACTAGAGTTCTTGCAGCTTTTAGTCGTTAGCTCCTTGTCAATGCCCCCTTGTCATTTCTGGCAAAGTTAACATTTTATTCCACAAAGTGTAAAGTTCTGAATGGCCAAGTCTTTTATAATATTGTAGAAATAAATGTTCTTTAAAGGGATCCATGGCTAGTTGAACGTGATGTCCTACATATGTTATGGTGACCAGATTTCTCAGATCAAATCTGAGGACATTTCCAAAATTAAAAATAAATATATCTCAACAAGATTAATTTAGGAAACTGGGACATTAATGGTTGCATTTACGCGACAGTGGCCTTGGATGTAGGAGTTTGCCCTTTAATTGAAGGATTGACGGTTCAAGCACTGGCTCCGACTTTTTGTGTCGTTGTGTCCTTGGGCAAGACACTTCACCTGCATTTTCTACTGATGGTGGTCAGAGGTAGCCTCGTGAGGACCATCCTGATCTTGCTAGCTTTCAAGGTTTCACTCGCAGAGACTCTCTGTTTAAGAAAATTTGGAGCCGTTCACCAAAATGAAAGTCCAATCAGCGTTGAGGCGGGTTGAGGTGTGACGCAACGAGAAGCGTGACAGGATGGATGTTGGATGGATGGATAGATAGGTTGATGGATGGATGGATGGATGATTGGATGGATGGATGGATGGATGGATGGATGGATGGTTGGATGGATGGATGGATGGATGGATGGATGGATGGATGGATGGATGGATGGATGGATTGGTGGATGGATGGATGGATGGATGGATGGATGGATGGATGGATGGATGGATGGATGATTGGATGGGATGGATGGATGGATGGATGGATGGATGGATGGATGGATGGATGGATGGATGGATGGATGGATGGATGGATGGATGGATGGATGGATGGATGGATGGATGAGGATGGATTGATGGATGGATGGATGGATGATTGGATGGATGGATAGGATTGGTGGATGGATGGATGGATGGATGGATGGATGGATGGATGGATGGATGGATGGATGGATGGATGGATGGATGGATGGATGGATGGATGGATGATTGGATGGATGGATGGATTGGTGGATGGATGGATGGATGGATGGATGGATGGATGGATGGATGGATGGATGGGTGGATGGATGGATGGATGGATGGATGGATGGATGGATGGATGGATTGGTGGATGGATGGATGGATGGATGGATGGATGGATGGATGGATGGATGGATGGATGGATGGATGGATGGGTGGATGGGTGGATGGATGGATGGATGGATGGATGGATGGATGGATGGTTGAATTGGTGGATGGATGGATAGGTGGATGGATGGATGGGTGGATAGGTGGATGGATGGATGGATGGATGGATGGGTGAATTGGTGGATGGATGGATGGATGGGTGGATGGATGGATGGATGAGTATGTGGATGGATGGATGGATGGATGGATGGATAGGTGGATGGATGGATGGATGGATGGATGAGCATGTGGATGGATGGATGGATGGATGGATGGATGAGTATGGATGGATGGATGGATGGATGGATGGGTGGATGGATGGATGGATGAGTATGTGGATGGATGGATGGATGGATGGATGGGTGGATAGGTGGATGGATGGATGGATGGATGGATGGATTGGTGGATGGATGAATTGGTGGATGGATGGATTGGTGGATGGGTGAATTGGTGGATGGGTGGATGGATGGATGAGTGAGTGGATGGATAGGTGGATGGATGGATGAGTATGTGAATGGATGGATGGATGGATGGATGGATTGGTGGATGGATGGATGGATGGTGGATGGATGGGTTGGTGGGATGGATGGATGGGCTGGTGGATGGATGGATTGAGATGGATGGATGGATGGATGGATGGATGGATGGATGGATGGGTGGATGGTGATGGTTGATGGATGGATGGGTTAGTGGATGGATGGGATGATGGATGGGTGGTGATGGATGGATGGGTTAGTGGATGGATGGGATGATGGGTGGATGGATGGATGGATGGATTGGTGGATGGATGGATGGATGGATGGATGGATGGATGGATGGGCGATTAGGGCCGGATGGATGGATGGATGGATGGATGGATGGATGGATGGATACAAGATGGATGGATGGGATAGATGGATGGATGGATGGATGGATGGATGGAATGAGCAAGGCTTGAATGAGACGTTTACCTTTACAAGCAGTTTGCAGATACTGTTAAGCATTTTTTTTCCATTTTCATCCAGCTTTGTGTTTCTAAAATTGCCAAGGGATGACAAAGATTGCTTTACTTTATTTTAAAGATTATTTTTAGGCTCTAGTGGTCCTTATTTTTTGTTATCTTTGAAAGCAGATAGACAGGAAATGGGATTAGAGAGAAGGAGAAGACATGCAGCAAAGGCCACCAGGTCAGGACTCAGATCTGTGACACCTGCGTTGAGGAGCAAAGCCTCTGTACAGGGGTCGCACGCTTAACCTCTGCACCGCTGCCGCACCCTTACCTGTATGTTTGATCGGGGATCTTCACACAGTCAGTAGTGAGAGAGGTTGCACTTTGAAACCATGAAAAGAGTCTTAAACTGCAGATAAACACTTTATTTTTTGTTGCAGTTGTTTGTTTTTCAAATAGCCCCAAATATCATGAAAGAAATCGTCTGTTAAAAAGATGCTTTTAGCCCAAAAATGACATTAGATTTTTCCATTCAGTCAAAAGCAAAACAATTTTTTTTTTTTTCAATGTAATTGCCTGCTTCGTTTTAACCTGATGGAGATAAAAGAAAAAGTTAACACAAAGGATTACTGTATTGATTCAAATACCTTACTCATATCCCAGGAAACAGGCAGCATGAACATGTAGAAAAACATTTTGAAAAAAAAGGATCTCGACTCTTTGTGGGAAGGTTTGAGACCTTGATATCAACTTCTGCTCAAAGCAGACGTACTGAGTCAGCAGTAATCATCTAATTAAAGCAGTGGGAAGTCTTGGCACTGTTGAGGATTGCTAGTTTTGTTATATAAGCAGGAAGCTGCAGCTACTGTAGTTTCTCTGCTTCAGTCTTTTTATGCAAACTGCTTCTGAAAAACAAAAATGTTATACGACATAAAGGGGATGGAAACTGTATTTATCAGCCTTCAGTCCAGAAGAAGCGTTCGCCACAGTTTTCTGCTGCTTTTGCACTTTTTGTAGAACTGATATGTATTTTTTCAGATTATCATAAGTTATATGAGCAAAACACAAAAAAATTCAGTGATTGTATTTACTAAGGGACAAAAGCTTTTCAATCTTTCCCCTTTTTTAAGTAAGTAATTGTGCCTTTAACCTAATAACTGGATGTGTTTCCTTGGAAATGAGTCTTTTACCTGCATCTCACCGCTCTTCTTTGCAGAAGTGTTTTGATTCAGACACGTTGGAGAGTTTTTGAGTGTTTGGGGTCATGTCAAAGCATCTCAGTCGTTCATTCCAGCTACTCACAGGCTGACGTTCAGGTTTGCTTTGAATCACAGAGCTGCAGCTTCTGGTCACAAACTAATGGCTTCAATTCTTTCAACAGGATTTTCTGCAGGGGAGCGGAATTTGCCCACTGGAAAAAATCGAAATCTAGATAAGTCATTTTTTCTTGAATTAAGTGTATTTGTTCTTGGATTAAGGAGGTAAAAGAGACATTTTGCCAATGGAGCAAGACAACTTCCACTTAAAATAAGAAAACACATTTGCATTGTCTTATTTCAAAGGTGCATATTATCTAATTATCTTAAAACTCCAATTATCTTAAAATAAAATGAGTAAAAATACTCATTTCATTGGCAAACTATCTGATTTACCTACTCAAATTAAGGGTAAATACACTTAATTTAGGAAATTTTAACTTATTTCTAGATCATTTTTCCAGAATTTTTTGTTTTAATTTTTTGTATAAATGCTGTTCTTAAATTTTTAAGCCTACTTCGTGTCGTTAAAGGGGTTCTATTTAGGTGATGTATTAATGCTGTGATTCCCAAATATTTAAAAATGTGACCTTAAATGGAACAGATTGGTGATCTCCCCAAAGAGAGATGATGAATTAATGCTATGTTTATTTAAATAATTATATTTATTCTTAAACAAATGTATTTTAAAATATTTAAGGGCATTCAATCATGTAATTTATCATTTTATATGTAGCTTACATGATTTAATTGGACATTAATTTATGTAAATGTGCATTTAATGGTGTATTTAATGTTTACATCATGTATTATACACATAAATCATGAAATAAAATTTGATGTTATGTTTATTTAATTCATTTATCTTTTCCTTATATGGATTAAATGGGAGTCACTGACCATGTTTGCTTTTTAAATATGGATTTATCTCAACATGTGATGAAATTAATGCAAATTAATATTTGCTATAAGATGAAGTGACTAAAGTCTGGAAAATAAAAAGTACCACTTATTGTTCTTTATGCGACTTCAAATATTAAAGTTGGAATTTGTTTTTGGTCTTCGTTGGTGATTCTCTTTTGCATGATTCGTCTTTGAATAAATTTTTTTTTTAATTATATTTAGTTATTTAATTAGTCCTTTTGGATGTTATGTAAAAACTCAATGGGATGTTTAATTATTTGAATGTGCATTTAACAGTTTAATGGTGTTTATTTGTAAAATTATTTGCAAGATAATTAAATGAATGTTATATCTGCTTCTTTCATGATTCATTTATTTATTTATATTTATGTATCTGATTTAAATATTTTGATTTATTTATGCCCTCAGTATGTATCTGGCATCGCCTTAGCATTGTGGAAACCATGATGGTAACTTACTAGCAAAAAACTATTTTTGCTTATAAAAAAATAATTGTCATTGGAAAAATAGTGTAAAAAATGCAATCCAGAAATTAAACTTCTTAATCAAAAACTTTATTTTTTTTACTCAATTTAATTTTTGCATAATTTCGTTTTTTCACATTGGGTTTTACATATTCCATTCTTTTCAAATTGCTTTATCCCGATTACAATCTCTTCATTCTCTGGGAGCAGGCTTTTCTCTTGAACAAGGAGTGAAGATGGCGTCCTATTAGTCTTGATCAGCATTACTTAAGAATATTTTAATTGACTTGAGCTTATAAATTGGGCTTGAAGTGAAAGAATGTGATCTGTATAACTGAAATGCAACAAATACAATTTCTAAAACTTAATAAAAAAAACTATTTGAAATGATAAAAATATATATTTTAAATTTCCATTTCCTAAACTGTTATTTGCTTGCAAAAATAATGGAACAAAATTTACTCTATACCCTTCAGGAACCTCTTCTATATGTGCTTACAGCTCAGCTGTAATTTAGCAATTAGGAAAAATCCAATTTCACTTGAGGCTAGTTTGGTTTGAATACATATAGTTGTGCCAGAAAGTTTACACACCCTCCCATTAAAGAAAAGGAAAAAAAATCCATCCAGCTATCTTCTCCGGCTTATTCTGTCAGGGTCAAGGTGGGGGCAGTGCCTATATACTGCTATGGGGCCTCAGGCTATGGGTGAGAGGCGGGGTTATACCCTGGACAGGTCGCCAGTCTGTCGCAGGGCAACACTGAGACACATAAACATGTGAACACACTCAAACCTAAGGACAATTTAGAGAAGCTAATTAACCTAACAAAAAATAGGAAATTCACATCAGTAACTGAAAAATACTAAACCGAAAAAAGTAAAAATAAATAAAAATATACTGGATGATCATTTAATAAATGAAATATTTAGATATTTTTTTATCCTCCAAAAAAAACCCTGTCCCAGACAAATGAAGTATATGTGACAGAAGTGACAGAGTCTGCAGACACAGTGGAGAGTAACCTGCTTCCTGCAACATCCTTCAGCATGACCGGTTTTGCAGTAGGTCAGTAACGGTGTGGGATGGCATTTCCTTGGAGGGCCGCACAGCCATCCATGTGCTCCTCAGAGGTAACATGACTGCCATTAGGTACCAACACAAGATCATCAGACGCCTTGTCAGACCATCTGCAGGTGCGGTTGGCCATGGGTTCCTCCTTATGCAGGACAGTGCTAGACCTCATGTTGCTGTATGTGGAGAAGGCTCAGAAGCAGGCTTGGACTGGGAACGATTTTCAGCTCTGGCATTTTTGTGTAACGCCCACACTCACCACATCAGCGGGGCTGCCGTGTCACTGACTCGTTTTCCAGCCCAGAAAATGTTCATAAACCGCCTGGATGTCACAATCTCGCCCCATTTGAACCAAAGTCTAATGTAATCTCTTAGGCCATAAATCTAAAAAGAAAAGCATTTTTACCCTTGAGCGGCCATCCTAAATAACCTGACTCCGGATGGATTTGCTCCGCATATCCATCTGGAAACCTTCCGTTGAAGTAATTTTGGGAAGGGGCGAAAATACTGGTTAGCTGATTGGCCTATGTTGGTGATAGACGGGCCAAATAAACCAATCAGATCAACGAAGCATATGACGTACTAACAGAGCGACGACGAAGAGGAGCCAATTGATAGATCAAACTCTTGCCGAAACCAGTCGGGAGAAGAGCACAAACATCTTTTCCTCTGAGAAAAGCCTCCAGAGCAGTGTTTTTGCTCTTCTTTCAGTGAAGAAATACTTGGTAATTCCTCGATAAAACTTGCTCGATAGCCACGCTTAACGGCTAGTTTAATCAGCTGAAGCCGCCATGTGTGTTTTTAGACTGAACTGTCAGGCGCTTCTCATTCGCGTTACACCTCAACCCCGCCTCAAAGCCGCCAACGCTGATTGGGCGCTCGTTTGGTGAGCGGCCCCAAATTTTCTTCAACGGAGAGTCTCCAGACTGATTAGCGAAAGTGAAATTTTGAAAGTTCGCGAGATCAGGATGGTCTCACGAGGCTACAAACCAGCTACTCCAAAAGATGAAAATTTATTGACTATGATCATAAATCCTGTGACATTAGGGTTAGTAGATAGCAGACTAATGAAGCGAATCCATGATTGCATCAACTGGAGTTACTTAATGATGGGTCATAGAAT
>JAGKQL010002839.1:17303-29279 GCA_018398635.1 Cyprinodon brontotheroides | reverse complement strand
GTTTGAGGTTTAGCATTTAACTAGACTATCACTTGATGAAGTACCAGACCTCACCCTGATGATGTATTTGAACTGATGAAAGCTTAAAGCAAAAATGTAATCTGGAGGACGCTTATTAGCCTCACCTGGACCACCTATTGGGCGTGCCATGTTAAAGATCCGCCTAATCAATGTCTGGACGCACCCTTCGAGGCCAATCATCTTTGAAGATCACCTTCATTTTAGCTCTTGCCTCCTGAATTTTTTACACACCTGTACCAAATTTCCTCCCTCACTCTCACTCAGTTCTCAGTCCTAATCATCCTCTTGCTTATTCCACCACCAATATCTGGCCATGTCAATGTCAATTAACAGCACTAAAGTCTTAACGCCAAGGTCCATACACAAATTTATTTCATTTACGTTCATAAAACCTTTCTAATTTCATATTTTCTCCCTGTGAGTCTCCCAGGTTGAAACCCATCTTCATACTAGTCAAGGTTACAAAGGACATTTGTGCTCTGAGGGTGCTTCACAGGAACAAAATAAGGACAATCAGCTGATAATGTGCATTTTCACTGACACACAAAGTTGTCTGCCATAGCCTGATAAACCAGACTAATATGAGATTAAATTTGTGAATTTTACTCTGGCCCGATGAAAGACATCGGAAGATTGATGATTAGAACAAGCCGTTGTCTTTCAAACCATGTCTCTGCCTACTGGCCAACACTGTGACCAATCAGTGCAACTGACTGTGCTACAGAAAGCTGCTGGGGAGTGTAAACAAACAGCCTGATGGTGGAAACAGCGAATATGTCCTTCTTAAAATGAATGAGGCGTGCAGCCTCTTCCTGCTCGCGTTTCAACCAAAACCTCAAGTCAATCCTTCCAAAAGCTGATTCCAAAGCTGAGTCAAAGCGAGAACTGTTCAATAGTTGTTTGCCATCTTCCTTGTTATGCTTTCTCAGCATCACAAAAGCTTTGTCATCCCGCCCTCAAACCCACGCCAAAAACTTTGCATTCTAGGGCATTGATCAAGCTAGACAACTTTGCAGGCAAGATTATTTTTGGCAGCTGGCGGGGTGGGGAAAGTAATTTACCTAGGCAAATTTAACCCGCGGACTTAGAAGAGGTTGTGATCCTGGAGAACTTTGTGGCATAAGACGTAGTAAGCAAACATTCATTCATCGACTTGTGGCTTTGGCATCCTTCAACTGCAACTACTAAAATGTATATGAGGGAAAACGGAAGTTCCTGACCTTGTTCAGCAGTTCCAAGGCAAATACTGTGATGCAATGGGAAAAAATGTTACAGAAAAATTGAAAAACCTGAAAAACACTGAAAAATATTTAAAAAACTGAATCAAAATATATTAAAACAATACATAGAGATTAAAAGTATTTGGACATTCACAGACTTCAGGTAGACAGAAATACCAAAGTTTGAACAGTTGATTTTCATATTTCCCAATTAATCAAATAATCAAAATTCACTCTAACACTTTAGTCATTCTGAAGCCAGTTCTTAGTAGGTATGTTCTACTCTTTAAAGGTATATCAGGACTATCTTTTTTTTCCAGATTGGATCATCTAAATAAGTGGTCCTCCTAATTGTCAATCATTCTGATGATATGTTTATGTAAGGCTGTCCTACGTGCTTCATCCCCAGCTAGCTGTATTTGTTCCGGTCATGCGCACTTTCAGGTGTAGATTTGTGGTGAGCTATATTTTCATCCTGTCAAGCTCGCCTTTCTCACTCTCAGTTCTTTGAAAATGGCAGAGGGTCATAAGAGAAAAAGTGTCTACGAGGTGCATTGGTAGAAAAAAAGGTTCCACTCAACAGGTAAAGTTTGGCTATTTGGAGAAATCCATTTCACATCACTGCTAGTTAATGTTATCTACCTCTATATTGTAACTTTCCAGAGAAGATAAAATAATATTTATTTATTTTGTTCAAATTTTCACTGCAACGTACACACATAGATACTAGCATGTCTTGATTTTAATGAAGTTCTCACAGGTAACGGAAGTAGGAATCCAAAAATCCAACATAAAACTGCAAAACAAACCAGAACCAAAGACACATCAGGGAAAACAAGCACAAGGAACCAGGGAAAGCACAAAGAACTAGCACCGAGGAACTTTAGGTACAGGGAGAGATACCATATGTCTGCTAGAACTGAACAAAAGCCAGGACAAATGAGCTGATTGAGAGCTACGAGTGTGATAACAGAGCATTCTAGAAGGGAGGTAGGGATGTAGGAGAACAACTGCAAGAGGGCAAATGGAGAAAAGCTGAATACTGAGAAGAAAAATGAACAGAACCAAACCGTGACAGTTCAACCCTTTTGAAGTCCTGCCGTGACAGGTCAGCAAATAGACAGCCATGGCCAGTGGTTCTACAGCTGCCTCCACCTCTCTGCTCTCAGCTAGTGCTGGCTTTTCTTCCCCACCCTGACATTATCTTCCTGGGACTCTAACCCTCCATTTAAGCGTTCCCGCGGAGGGTCCACCACATTAAGGGCCATCTCAAAACCACATAATGGGTACACTGCAAAAAAAATAAAATCTAAGCTAAGTCATTTTTTCTTTAAAATAAGTGCATTTTTTCTTGAATTAAGGATTGAATGAGACACTTTTGCCAATGGAACAAGATAATTTACACTTTAAACAAGAAAAAAACAATTGCATTGTCAAATTTATTTCAAGTGCATAATAGCTAGATACCTTATTTTAAGAGTAAAAACACTCATTCCATTGGCAAATCATCTTATTTACCTGCTCAAATTAAGGGTAAATACACTTAATTTAAGACATTTGTACTCATTTTGAGATCGTTTTTGCAGTGTAGGGTGAGCGGACTGTTCAGCCCTTAAATAGCAAGTCTGTATCAGTGCTGACTTGCATGAATCCTGCAGCCAATGTAACGGCAAATTAATAGTGGAGTAAACACTGCCACCTAAGTGTAAGATCCGCTGGGTTGCTTTAATTTCTTCACACCTACTGTAGAGAAAATCAAAGGTTAGATAAAAGAAAAAAATGTAATTGATTCCAAAGGGTAAGGTCCTCTTTTATATAGTTTTGTTTGACAATATAAATTAATTTTAAAGAAAGGGACAAATGTTTGATTCCATGTCAACCTGCGCCACAGACCTACAGCAATGCACATTGGGCGGCACTGTGTTGCCATAGCAATGAATGGTTTCTTTTTCTTTTTGGAGGGAAGAGGGTGTCCCTTTCTCGTTAATACCTCCCACCTTCAACCAAGGTGCCCTCCACAGCTCCAAGCCTGACTTAATTGACAGTGACACTCAATAGTTTAGAAGTAGTGCTCAGGGGGCGGTTTGGGATTGGGATTTGGAAACAGACCGGCTATGATATTTTGTCTTCATGGAACACAGGTTAAGTCCAATGTCAACCAAAATAAATCCAATGCAAGCTGAAGTATCCAAGTCCAAAGTACAAACAGAGTTAAAATCAAACAAACAGTAAAAACACTGGAAGACAAATATAGAATTGAGTTTAAACAATGTGCATAAAATGTTAGGAGTTTCCTAAAAATGTTCAACGATTCTAACTTTAAAACTAAACTAATTTTTGATGAAAAACTAAATAATGTAAATATTTGTGCTGCTCTGCTCATGTGTTTATTTATACATAATTTAGGTGTAATAATGGTTTTGAATTGTAAAGTTTAGTTTATCTTGTCGATATATATGATTTTAAATTAAAAGCCATTTATTGCCTTTAAATAATTAGTACAGAGCTTCCAACACCAATTTATTCCTTTTGTGAGGGTTAACCTTTGATTATGTTTGTCTGATCCTTATTAGCAAAGACTGGGCACAGGAATATGAAATAAATAGCTTGTAATATTTAATAAAAATATGTATAATGGCTCATATGTTTGATTCGATGGCTCTTATGTTATGATTCGACAAAGTAGCGAATGGTGTGACCCAAATCACTCTTTGAAGACTATAGTGGCAGTTTCAGCAAATGAAGGAAACAAATATTATGTATTGGGCAATTATAAGGCCATGTATGGGTAAGGGGAAAAAACCTTAAAAACGTGCTCAAGGTACCTTTAACATCCATCTCTTACACCCACCCACATATTAAACACCAAACTTTTTTACTGACAAAGGATTAAAAGGGGTTTTAGTTGGTGCCAACAAAGGACATAATTGATATTCTCCTTTATAACCGAAGTGACCTATCAGCAGAGCCAAAACTGAAAAGACCTGGAGTTGAGGTAGAGGAACAAAAACCTTTTCAAAGTGCTAGCTCTGGTATCATTAAACAGGCATTTTTCATCTTTCACCAACTTTACATTGACAAGACATTTTTCAGCCTGGACTGTAGAGGGGAGAAATGCTACTTTGATGGGCTTATAATGGGACCATGCATTGTTCTACGGGCCCATTGCACTAGAGCTATTCACATTCTGAACAATGTGGGGATATAATGATGGATTATTGCTGAAGAATTCATATTACAGGATTGACTTGCTTAATTACTAGTGTAGCAATATGTTTGGTCATCATCTTTTTTTTTTTCCATAATGATGAAGTTAGGCTTACTTTTTTATACATTTTATCAAAAGGGTCATGTTTAGGTGACTGATACAACCATGCAAGCTAAATATGACTTTTTTTTAAAGCATCTGCATGTTCATAATTAAAGCCATTAAATTAAAGGCATTGAAGACACAGTGGAGGGAGCGGACTTAAAAGGTACTGCTACTTTAACTGAATGCTGAAATAATGCTAACAGAAGTTGGCACAAGAAAACATGTAGTGCAGTAAAATGACACATTATATTTCCTCACCATAACAATCAGCAGATATGGTTAGGACACTTCAATCTGCCCTCGTAGTTTTTGGACTGTAATATTATTTTCTCAAAACTTGATAAAGAAAGAGTCTACAATCTTCTGGCAATATTTCTCCTTAAATAAGCATTGCATAAGGATCCCATTTATATTATTTTCAAAGTATATATCGAGAGAACTCCTGCTGAGTTGTTTGCTAACCTTATACTGTGGGTTAATGCGTGTTTGAGTTTCAACTTAGTAATGGCTGAGTGTTTATATAGCACCTTTCAAATGTTGAAAACCACAAAGTGATTTATAATTTAAAAAAACAGCCGACAAAGCTATGCTAAGCATTGCTCTCATTGCCAGACTGAGAGCGGACAGAAGGTCACATGACAGCGGGAGAAAGGAAACTTCTCTGTTGCTCTCATTTTGAATGCTGCTGTCGAGAAAAGAAATGCACAGATTTTAATAACAAACCAAAGTGTAAAACAATTTAAATAACAATGCTGCCAAAGATTTAGCACTAAATGTTTAATAGAAGCTACACCAAATATGCAGACGGGTCTTCTGGGGGAGCAGTCGATTACAGACAGAAACTTAACTACAAGAGGTGTGATGCCATCAAAGACTATTTCCATCAATCCCTTTAAAATGTCCACATCACGATCTAAAGCTTTTGCCTCAGACCAGTTTGACAATTCTAGCCCCTGATATTTGGAACTTTGAGCTAAAGAACATACAAGTGGAATCAATGCTACGAAAACACAAATATTGGACAGCAAGGATGCCTATGAGAGCCAATGCAGAACACATGATGCTTTTTAAATACCTATTGTGAATCTGGCTTTTATATTCTTGCTTTAAACACTGGCATCACCCATGTATAAACCATTATACAGCATTTACTGTACCTGTGTTTTCTTTCCTTTTTTGTTATTTTATTTTGATGTTATTGCAGTTATTCACCACATTGCTCCTTTCAGAACATTATTGTAACATAAAACATCAGAATACCAACCAATAAACAATACAAAACAAAAAATTAAAACACTTGGACGCCACATGACAAAAGAGAGAGGTAATAGGTAATGTTTCAGACGAAATATGAGCAAAAAAGCATAATAAAGCTGTCACATTCTGTCAAAATTCTCTCAAATTTATCAGATGCAAGTTTAATAAGTCAATATATCTATAAGACGTACATCATGCCTCAAACCAGTTCTCCTAATTATTGTCTTATAATTCTGATTTTCTTTTTATTTTCTGTAGCATCTAATTCAAAGTAGAGTGTTTTCAATGTTAAAGGAAGATCCATTTGAAGGATTTTTGTCCATACATTGTTTCAGAATCCTCCAGTAATTCTCAATAACAGAAGGTTGTAATAAAATGTGAACATGGTTTGCAAATATTTCCGCATATCTGATTTCCATCATTGTAATTTAAGACTATTGTTCAGGGATTGGTCATGATGTGGGGCACTGCTTTGTATTCTGATTGACAGCCAGTGCAGCTCTGTGATAGTTAATACAGCTCTGGTGTCTTAGCATTCAGGAAAACCGTCTGTAGTGACTGGAACAACACTTCTTTTGAGTGAACTGATTCACGACAATCAGTAGATTAAAATGATTCATTTAAAATCATTCAGCTCATACAACTACAGTTTTGGTTTTATATGTAAAATTAGCTAACCTGACTCCGCCAGATGGATTTGCTCCGCATATCCATCTGGAAACTGTCGGTTGAAGTAATTTTGGGAAGGGGCGAAAATACTGGTTAGCTGATTGGCCTATGTTGGTGATAGACGGGCCAAATAAACCAATCAGATCAACGAAGCATATGACGTACTAACAGAGCGACGACGAAAACACAACCACAAGCCAGGCTACTCTTGTCGAAACCAGTCGGGAGAAGAGCAAAAACATATTTTCCTCTGAGAAAAGCCTCCAGAGCAGTGTTTTGCTCTTCTTTTAGTGAAGAAATACTCTGTAATTCCGATAAAACTTGCTCGATAGCCACGCTAATGCTAGTTTCATCGGCTGAAGCCGCCATGTTCTTTAGACTGAACTGTCGCGCTTCTCGTTGCGTCACACCTCAACCCGCCTCAAAGCCAACGCTGATTGGACGTTCGTTTGGTGAACGGCTCCAAATTTTCTTTAACGGAAAGTAGCCAGACTGATCTGCGAGTGAAAACTTGAAAGCTCACCCGAGATCAGGATGGTCTCCACGAGCTTAAGAGTAGCACTGCTTTGGTCCCATGATGTGTTTGTTTACAATTTTATTTTACATGGACTGAGCATAAAAGAAATTATTATTTAATGCACATTGTTAACAAATGCATTAAAAAAGAAAAAATTGATTCCAACTATGAACTAAATCAGGAAAAGATAAAAGGATTTTAGACAACTTAAGACCCATTACTTTGCTGAATACTGATTATAAACTATTCTCTAGTTGTATTGCAGGAAGACTTTAAGAAGGTATTTCCGATATAATTGGTGAAACCCAATCAGGTTCTTTAAAAGGAAGATCTATTCATAATAACATTAGGCTGGTATTGGATTTAGTTGACTATAGCGATTTAATTAGTGATGATGGGTTTATTTTGTTTTTATATTTCTACAAATCCTTCGATTCTGTTGAACATCCATTTATCTCTAAAACTCTAACTCATTTTGGATTTGGGAAAAAATTTAGGAACCTAATTAAAATGCTTTATCATAAGATAAACAGCTCTGTAATATTAAGTCATGGTACATGTACAGTAACCGGTTCAACATTAGTTAGAGGTATTCGTCAGGGCTGTGGAAGTTCAACATTATTATTCATAATGGTGGCAGAGATGCTGTCAATCTTAATTAAAAACAGTTGTATATCTGGAATTGAGTTATTGGATGACAAGAAAATAATAATTAGTCAACTGTCTGACTATACAACCCTTTTTCTGAAAAATGAAGAACAAATTCCTTTAGCTCTTCAAAGTATAAAATTATTTTCTAAGGCTTCTGGTCTTCAATTAAATCTAAACAAATGTGAACTTTTTCCCTTGAAAGACCATCCATCACGATCTTTATTTAACATTAATATTAAAAAGGAGGTGAAATACTTGGGAATTGCCATTACAAGAAACAGGACATCTTCTGATAACATTAAGATTTGGAACAATATTGAAAAATGTAAACTGATCTTAATCAATGGTTACAGAGAGACGTCTCTCTTTTTGGTAGGATTTTATTAACGAGAATGGAGAGTCTTTCTCCATTTATTTACCCTGCTTACACACTTCCGATATCAAACAAAATGATAAAAGCTATTAATAAACTAAATTTTAATTTTATTTGGAAGAATAGCAATCATTACATAAATAAATGACATTATTAAAACTTATGAAGATGGTGGGGGAAATGCCATAGATTTTGAGATTATGAATGCAGTATTAAAACTTAAATGGTTGAAATATATAGTTTCTGATAATCTCTCAGTTTGGTCATATATACCCAATTTAGTGTTCAAAAAATAGCTGGAATCCAATTTCTTTTACAATGTGATTTTGAGATAAATAAATTACCACTTAAATTATCAGATTTTTATAAGCAGGCTCTCCTCTTCTGGAAATTAATCTTTAATTATAACTTTACACCACATAACACCCCTGTCTGGAACAATAGATACGTTCTGAGTAATAAAAAATCCATATTTATGAACGAATGGAATAAAACAGGAATTTGGGCTGTTTCTCATTTCATGGACAATAGAGGTAACCTGTTACTTCATCAGGAGTTTTGTAAAAAGTATCAAATTCAGTGTATTGTGGGTAAATACAATCAGATCTTAAAAACATCCCCTTTACTTCATCAGGCTATGGTTACACAAGATATAACATTTTCTGATATTTCTCCAAAGCTCAAACAATTTTTTATAGACAATGTAAATTTTTTCAGCGCTCGATAAAACAATACATTTTTGATGTGTTATTTGACATATTGTTCATCTTCCAATCATATAAAGAGAGAATATATTTTCAAAGATTTCTGTATAGCAGCAAAAAAGATGATCAGAACTAAATTCCTCCAAAAATGAAGGAAATTAATCTTAAAATAATTAACAGAGTTTATCCTACTAAAAAATTTAATTTTGACACTGAAAGCTGTTGTTTCTGTGAGGTTGAAAGTGAAAGTCTGGAACACCTTTTCTTTGATTGTACTGTAGTCCAAAGCTTTTGGCTTGATTTTCTGATGTGGATCCAATCTAAAGGAATTCAGTTACCTGATTTTATCCTAAGAGTAGCTTTATTTGGTATAATTGCAAAAATTGAACATAATTTTGGTGTTAAAATTTTGATTTTATTAGTTAAATTTTATTTACACAAATGCCGTTACTTTAAATGTAAACCAGTTATATCCCATTGGAAAAATGAGACAAAATCTGATGTAAAATCTTTAGAATTTGTAGGAACAAAAAGTGCTGGTGATTTTCTTTCTTTTGTGAGTAAATTTAATCTGCTGGTTTAATGCCCTGTTCTTGAATCAATGTATGATATAATGTTGCCCCTTTTATTATTATTATTTTATTTTTACTATTATTATTGTTCCCTCTCTGTTTATATTTGGTATTCCTCTGTATTAATGCTATGCTATATATGCTATGCAATGAATGCAGTTCTGTACTGGTACCTGCTGTAATGTACATTGGTTAAAAAAAATAAAAAAATTAAAAAAAAGACCTTGGGTCTATCTCAGTTGGAGCTAAGCAAGCCCCATTGTCGGGTATGCTCATTCCCCTCGACCTTTGAAGAGCACTAAGCACCACAACCTCGTCTGACACGATTTTCTGTCTGATCTGATGCAAAATTGGCCTAGAAGGTTTTCTTATGCTTACTGTTTATTTTCGGTTGTCTTCTTTTTGCTGTTATGTTCCCTGTTTTCTGTTCTTCTCATCTCATACAGATATTTATAATAAGCAAATATTTATCAGTTACTGTATATCTTCTCTGTTGATTATTGTTGCTGTTTTGTTTTAGTTTCTCTTTCTTCATGCACTCTTTCCTGTCTCTAGTCCCCCCTCTTTCTTTCTCGAAACAGCCACAGCTCTCATGAGTGCTGCTTGGGGAATCTCTCCCTCCAATGCATTTTCTCTTGTTTAGTAGGTTAACAATGAGGGATAACTTTGGCTGTTAACTCTGAGGTACACAAGGGGCTAACTTTAAAAATTGTGTTCAGAGTAAGTGATTGCATAGTGTGTCACAGAACGCAAATCATGCTTACCCACTTTTGCTGATTTCAGCTATACTGCAAATGTTACTAATCAATTAATCATAATGATTTGATTCAGTTTGTTCCCCGAAATATTTTCATCAGTTAAATGAAAACTTCATGACTTTTTTCCAGACTTCTTTAAATTTGGACCAAATCAAAAATGCAGAACATTAGAAATGCAGCATAGTCCAGCAAAGATAGAACATTTGTTTCCCTGGATCATCCAGGTCGCTTTTGAAAAAATTATCCCCCCGTCACTTTTGAACTTATTCAGTTTGACTCAGCAACCCCAAAAATGAAATGTAGTGCTCAAAATTACCTTTGGACAGACTTGCAAAAAAAGTTAATCTGTGCATCAACAATGTGTAAGTTTCTTACACTATTCCACTAACCAGCTCTTTATGTTCCATCCAACATTCATGTTAAAATTGTGGTTTTAATAAAGAAAAATGCTGAAGAGCTTTTTCAGTCCTAAAATATATGTTTCATCCATGAGCTGCTTTTTAATAAAGAAAAGATTGCAACTATGTAAATGGTTCACCATCCTTTTAAAATATTCTCTTCCCTTGTGAAGATTAGTTTGTGTAATTTTGTGAGTGCTCTGCAGCTCCTTGGAGGAATATGTTCCCTGATTGCTGGGAGAATTTTTCTAATTTTCATCACCTGATTATTCCCTATTCATGACTTAAAAAGAATAATCATACCTTTAACAGGCTAATTAAAAGCGAGTAAAACTTGTCTTTAGGATGAGCTGACAAGACTTTACTACATGCTTCTTCAAATGTGACCACTACATGTATTGTCACACGCGTTACATGTGTAAAATCTCCTAATTTTGAATCATTAACAATAGCAAAGGGCAGTCTATACGCACTACTTTAGTAAATTATGCATATCCTGAATCAGCAAATGACTTGACTAAAGTAGAGTGATTATTTCAACACGGAGTAATCTTCTCAAGTATATTAATCCAGCAAAATAAATAGACCCCTGCTGACTTCATTTAATGGCACGAAGCAGACTTCTGGCTTGGGAAATCATATTCGTTTCCATCACTGGAGTAATTAACACAGTGCATAGCAGTGAGGCATCTGCTTTGGCACGTTCTGCAGAGAACTTTCTGTTGTTGTGACAACCCACACTCGGTGCACCTACGGCAGCTTGCTAGCGCTTCTTCTCTCAGCACTTCTGCGTCAGTCAGCTGTTCAGTTGCATCCTTTAGGTGCAGACATCAGGAAAAATGATGGGGGGTGCAGAATAACAAGCCCCCAATAACCACCACTGTCTTTTTAACTCATAAACATACTCCCCTTCTTTGTGAATTTGTCGATGCAGTGGAACCATAACCATTGAGTGCTAAAAACACAGACCCAATCTGTGTACATTCACCCCTTTTGTTACAGAAATCAAGTCTTTCTTCTGTGTGTTGACAGAATAATTGCCTTACACGCATACACACACACACACACACACACATACTCAAGCACACTTAAGCATCTGCACCAGCATCCTCCACAATCCTTTCAGCCCTCTTCCTTTTCTTTGCCTCCCAGGAGCTATTCACCAAGTCGTTTCCTAGTGGAGGCTTTAAGGGCAGACATAGCTACAGTTGCAGCCCACTCACCTGTCTGTGTCTCACATTAATATGTTTGAATTTTTCAAGGTGAAATGAGTCAGCTTGCTGACACATTGACAAACACACCAGCGCTCTGAAAGGCATCCATGACAACAAAATACCTACAATTATGAGATTTCATTAGGAGGGTCTAAGAGATTTCTTTCACATAAGAAATAAAAATTTGAAGAAAAAAATGACAGTTTTTAAAACAGTTTTATTAGGAAGAGCAGGTAGCAAACTACAAATATCATAGGGTAAGTTTAATCATGGATGGATGGATGGATGGATGGATGGATGGATGGATGG
>JAGKQL010002839.1:6968-17203 GCA_018398635.1 Cyprinodon brontotheroides | reverse complement strand
ATGGATGGATGGATGGATGGATGTGTTGAGGAAAGGAGGGAGGGAGGCCTGACTCAGTCAAATCATAGATGATTAGATGTTGCAAACCCTGTTTTCACGATCTGAAAATTACAGCTTTTCCCCTTTCACTTTTCAACCAAATGTAGATATTTTTCGGATGTAAATTATGTCTTGTTTTCAATGTCTTTTCAACCAACTTTTGCTGGGTGGGAAGGTACAGCTGTGACCAATTCTATTGGTCTGAATTTCAGGCTGACATCACTGGTCAGCCTGAAATGTATCATTGTAGAATTAAAAGAAATCTCTATTTATGAATCTGACAGTTCTTTGGTGCTCGGACCCCGGCAGATAATATGGAAGCTGAAAACAGTGGTGAGCGTGGAGGGCTATTGAAAGATTAGGATTAGAGACGTTTTTCGCAGGATACACTGGTGACCAGGGGAGAAGCATGAGGTCGGGGTGGAGGAGAAGTAAGCCAGAATAAGCTTTAGGGCATGATGGAAGAGATGGTGGAGGCAGGTGAAAGTTCAGCTGAAGTGCCAAGATCATGACAGCTACGCCTCTAATGAATAGATACACCAACTATAAAACCTATATCCCCAATAAACTAATTAAATAAATTGCTGAAGTGAATTTCCAATATAAGACATACTTAAAAAAAAACCTTAGTTATGATTTATCTGCACAACAAAAGAAGACTTGGTTAAGCTTTGGTTTAGTTGGCTAAGGAAATGTAAAAGCTGCTGAAAATGAAAGAAAAAATAGTTTTAGCTCCAATGGAATTTAAAAAAAAAGTGTGAAATGTTTCAGGCAGTTGTGAACAGTGTTGTGGCGTTTAGCTCACACATCTATCTTCAGCCTGAAACTGTGACTCTGTGTAAACCACAGAAAGTGCCCCGACAGCTGATTTAGAGGCTGGGCTGCGTTAAATGAACCGTGCCACTAATGGGCCTCCCTGCCACAGCTTTAATGGACATACCCACAGAGCAATGGGCAGAGAGCATTTCCAACAAGCTCTGGGTGGGAGGTGGATGATCCGAGGCAGCCATGCTGGGAATGAAAGAATGGAGAGAAAAAAAGGAGGGAAAAGGTGAGTGAGATTACAGGATCTGCAGAGCACACATCCTATGGTTTTTATGGCTGCCAGCCTTTAAGCAAAACATGCCAACTCCAGAAGTACGTCAATCTGTTCCGAAAAAATATACCCCGCCCACTCTCCTTTTTCCCAGTCACTGGTGACCTCTAAGAAAAATCATTTTCACAACCCAGGAGTATTTTCCTTTGACAGGAACCATTAATCCTCACAGAGAATTTAGCTTTACCAGTAGGTTGTTTCACATGTACCTTTAAATTTGTTTAATATAACAGTTTTAATTCAAATACTGTATATATATTTAAAAAAGTGTAGAACCCACATTCAGAAGCTTCAGTAAATTTAAGGACCTGTCTGTCTGTCTGTCTGCCTGTTTCTCTATGATGTCATAGATGTTGGCTCTCTTAAAGAACCCTATTCGTCATTTAATCATTTTTATTTAACATATAGCATTTATCATATTTTCTTGTTGCATAAATATAGGTTATTTCATCTCTTAATACTGCAGTATTTAATGTGGAAATTAAGCACTGTCAAAACTGTTGAGTACATTGATAAACAATGTGGATTCTTGGATTTATGATTTATGTTTAGATTTTGGGGGTAGGGCACTTCATACAAAAATAGCTTTAGTTTAGTTTAGCTTAGTTTAGCCTAATCGACTAAACTGCTCTACTTGTGGGCTTAAACCCACCTAAAATTTAGTCTTATCCAGACTTTTTTAGAACAGTCCTGACACTCCCTCCTTTTACTACTGTGTTCAAGAGGAGCAATCAAAATGTAAATAGATGGATTTAAAGCAAATTTTAAAATTCCTGCATACACACAAAGTAGCAAAACAGATTTCAAGTTAAAAGGACCTATGAGTAGTTTAACATTTTAGCCTAAATATGTTGTTATTTTCCGATTAGGTTTAAAAATGTTGTCCTTGATAAATAATAGATTGAAAAATAATACATTATATTTTTCAATGGTTTTAATAGTTGCAACATGCTGGATTCATGTTGCTAGCGGGTGGTCAGTCAGACATTTAAAATGGATCATTTTTCTGTAATCTGCTAATTAGTATCAGCTGTGCAACTGAGTCCTGTTTAGTCACTCTCACCTAGCATGAAGCGGCCGGTGCACATTCTGCATGACCGTGACAGCAGTGGCAGGGGTAAAAGTAGAATGAAATTGTCCAATACTGCACATAGAACTCTGGCGAACGCTGATCTTCCAGCTGTGCTTGTGCAGAAATGCGCCTTTGTACGTGCTTAGCTCAGAGTCTGTGTTTTACACTCCAAACTGATGGTTCCCTTTAAGCATTATGACTCTTCCTGTTCTTTCCACCTAATGAACTATACGTGGCTAATCATCCTCTGCCAATCGTAAAAAAATATTTTGTCTAACTATAAAGATTCTATTTCTTCCAGCTCACAAGAGGTGACGTTAAACCTTCTTTAATTTCTATGAAAAGGAATCCCTAAATTTCATCCAAAGCAAATATTTCATTGCATACTGTTCAATTTTGGATTAAGAGCCAGATGAAAATGCACATAGATATTTGAATATTTTTTTTGTCTTTTCTATCCATTCAAATATGACTTAAATGTTTCCTTGTAATGAAGCCTGGGTGAAAGTTCAACTGAAAAACTGAGTTACTGTTAAAGAAAATGATTATTTTTAGTTTTTAATACAGTTAATCTTATGGCATGTGTAAAAGGTATGTTGAACACTCTCATTTTGAACATATTTCTTAATTTTGAACAAGTTTGTGAAGATAACCTTTCCTTGAACCAAATTACAGAATTTAAGTTTGTTCCTGAGAATTTATGGCAGGAAGAGGCCCCGCATTCCACAGCTATTCTGTGAGGTCTTATCTTATGTTTTCTTTAGCCAGAAGACCTTAGAATTCCTGGACGCCAGGCCGTAAATTAAGGGATGTTAAAAAACTGTTAAAAAAGATCATAACTAATAGAACTCAACTCAAGTGTCTTCTACTGCATTTTTGCACCATATATACTTATTTATTCATGAACTTCTACATCAATGCCTTTTTGCACCATTTCTCCCCTAAATTTGATCATTGCAGCACTTTATGAATGGAAATGTTCTTTTTCACTGCTAAGCTGCTGCTCATTTACTGTCGGAAAGCTGTATAAACTAAATTTTGTTTTGTATACATCTATCCATCCATCCATTATCTGACACGCTTTATCCCAAGTGGGGTCACAAGGGGTGCTGGTGCCTATTTCCAGCTGTCTACGGGCGAGAGGCGGGGTACACTGCTGTGTGGACACTGTGTATACAAAATGAATACAGAATTTGAGTTTAAAATTACCTGTTTAAGTGAACAGGATGGAAAAAATAACCAGGCAATGTTCTTTTTATCTTTTAAGAGAATTTACCGAGCTATGATTCCAGAGAACTACTCTCTGGACCTGAAGAGGTTCCCATAAACTTCTTAGATGAACCAGCAAGACTTACTCCTCTAGCACCACAAGAAGTAAAAACCTTTCACAAGAGCTGCTATAATCTTCCACAGTACCACGATTCAGTGTTTGGTGAACATCCATCACTGCGTAGTTTGAATCATCCATAAAGCAGAACTACAACGAAGAGTTATATCTGTTGAGAGGATATGACCGTTCCTCCATCCAGGATTTGTACAGGTCTAGGGTTAGGAAAAGGACAACTAACAATTTATTGCAACTTAGTCACTGACAGTTTAGGCTCTAAAGAACACCATTGCAAACAAGCTGCCAAAAGCCTCAGGCTGCCTCCATGATGAGCACAATAATCACCTCACAGCCTAAATAGTCAGAGACTTAACTGGGAAAGAAATAAACATACTACGATACCCCCCCAAAAAAATGAAAAGTTGAGACTGTATTTACCCAAACTTGTTCATACTGCTTCTTATACTGATGTTATTCCCTCTAAATGCTTTATATGAACTAAAGTTGATGCAGTATGATCAATGGAAACTGAAATCAATTGTGCACAAAAAATTACCCAATTAATTTGATTCTGATTATGTGACAGAAATAGTTTCTGCCTGGAAGAATATTATGAACATATTTAGGTTAAGCAAGCACTGACTCTTTTTTTATCAAAAAGGTCATTTTGTAGGTAGAGTATTCTGAGCTACCTGGGATAGTTTTGTGAGAAACAAAGTTATAAAATTAGGAGTAAATAATTCCTACGTTAATTAATCCCACTTTAAAAATCTGTGATTCCTTAGCCTAAAAAGAAAATAGGTATATCCTCTTCTAACTTCCCATGGTTGTAAAGGAAGTATTTATGAGAAGAGTGATGTCTGTTTTTAATCTATTTCTGCCAGCTCTGGCCCAAAAAAAACAGTCGTAACTTCTATCCCACCAACCCAGAGGCAGTATAACAGCTCTTTTTCCCTTCTGACGGGAAGATCAACAGCTTTATGGCAGCCCAATTTTAGGGCATGCCTTACCGCACTACTCATAGTTGAGCATAGAACAGTTCTGAATTTTGGCGGATTTTATATGGTGGAGCTAGAAATAAGGGTAATAAAAACCCTTTTCCAAAATAAAAAGTGAATAAGATTAAGACAAGGGTCACACAGCAGTGAATTTTAGGCCTCAAAGCAAAAGAAAAGTCCTTATGTATCGTTTCTGAAAATAAAAATCCAAATATTTGGAATCAATAAGCATTGATCCTAATATCACACTATTGATATCTCAGCAAACTAGTCTAAACTAAACCCCTCAAAGTCTCAGTGGATTATGGTCCAGAGGACAGGTGAGTGAATGATGGGTTGCTAATAAAGCAAACTGAACTTCATTAACATCACAGTAGGGACACATAATCCATGCTAAATCACATTAAACAAAATCATTCAAACTAAGAGACTTTGTATAAAATGAATATCGCCTAGAGCAGGGCTTCCCAAAGATTTTAGCCTGTCAGCCAAAAAAACCCTTAACTCTATATTTAGACAGAACAATTATTAAGTATTTATTTTCAAAATGTCATATCTATTTTTCAAACACATTTTAAAATCTGATTTAAATACCAAACACTTTAAATAACTTATTTGAAAAAAGTAATTTATTTTAGCAATTCAATAACATTCCATTATATTGTGCTGCACAGTAGCACAGTCTGTTGCACTGTTGCCTTGCAACAAGAAGGACCTGGGTTTGATTCTTTGCATGTTCTTCCTCCTTGTCTGCCTAACCTCTGCTCTAAGTTTTTGTGGCCGCCATCAACACCTCATAACAATTGAGCCACCCATTATCCCCGCCAGGGGCGGAGCTTTACAGGGGGGGACACCGCCCAGGCCTACAGGGGTCTAGATGGGAGAGAGATTTTTAAGTATCCAGCCCTTTTAGTACCAAGATAAAGTTAAGAGGCCCTCTTCTGACTGCATTCAGAGGAACATGGTATATTTCCTAAGGCAAAAAGCATTGACCCTGATCACTCTTTTCAACTAAAAAGCTCAATCTTTGTATTACCCAGCTAATGGTGGAATCCTTGTCTAATTCAACATGGTCCTTTTCATTACTCTGAAAGGGCCTGGGACAATCATGCATATCAGCAGTGAATACGTTCATGTTTTAGTGAACGGTGAGCAATTTGGTTTCTAACAACAAGGAAAACACTGGGTTAAAGATGGCCGAATGGGTGGACTTAAGATAGACCATCGGTCATTGGTCTTTAAAACCCCGCGCTCTCCAAAAACCTGACTAAGCAGAGCAAAGAATTGGATGGCTTGAGAGACTAGAGCCTCTTGAAAGGAAACACAAATTAGTAGCATAATTCTGTATGGAAAAGCAAAGCGTGATTTGCAAATCCCGGGGCTTCTCAAAAGCCTCTTTTCCATTGAGCTGCAATGGAAAAGAGGCTGATGTATGTTTTAAGTCTGTGGTCCCCAACCTTTTTATCACTGCGGTCCGATCAATGCTCACTATTTTCCACCAACCTGGGGGGATTGTAGCGAGCGAGCTGAGCCAAGAGCGTTACGTTGCAGTATTCATAGAGCGAATGAAAATGAGGAAGAATTTATCGGACTAGCATTACACGGGATTGGACGGTAAGATATCCAGGAGCTACATACAGTGCAAACTTCAAGAAAAGCACGTGCACTTTATAATTACATGTCGGGCAATAAGATTGATGAAGTGAGATTATTTTAGGGTGTTTTTGTTATATTTACCGCGCATGAAAAACTACTGAAATTATTTTTAGATTACAGGTAAAGAGATTCATTAATTCCGCGGGGGAAACGAAATTACTTTAGGGTTAGGATTAAGATTCACACGATGACAACAACCTAATGAGCCTACTGGCACAACCTGTAGCCATTCTATGGGACTGATGGCCGCTTGTAGCAACCATTTATTGGGATGATAACATCCAAATCATGGCTGTCAAAATACACTTTACTGTGTAAAAGAAGACTGTATCAACATGAGGACGAACGCATGAGACAATCCACAGGTTCACGATTTTATCCTTAATCCTCATCTGCTGCCAAAAGATTTCACCTAGATAAATATATTAATCTACGGTAACATCTATTGCAAGCAGTTTTGATATGTACTAGTTTTATTCCTGATATCTGAAAAAAAAAAAATTCTTTTTCTGAACAACCATTTCAAACAAAATGACATTCTCCACATCTAGAACACAGATTCTGGATGTCTATAAATTAATTTCAGATAATATTCCTAATATTACTGGTCAGAATTTGTATTGTTTTACCTATGAAAAACTGTATTTAAGATATCATAAATACATTTTCATTCAAGCTGATAAATGTCCAAACGGCCACTTTAAAGGTGTAAACATTTCTAGATATGTATAAAACTTAATTTTTACTAGTAGAATTTTGATTTTTGAATGTCCTAAAATTCAGTTTCTGCTACAAAAATCTAATTTAGAAAATATATTATTAGTTATATCCAGAAGTGTGATTTTGATCAAGAATAATCTTATTTTAGTGATCTACAAATGGAACAGAGAAGAGTGCTTTTAATAAATGTAACAACGGCCTGCCATAACCCACTTCATGTAAATGTATGCATTGATCTTCTCCTTCGCCATCTTCTTCTTCTTTGTAGCTGTAGCACTGTTTCTCTGTTATTTAAAGACATTCTACTTTTTTATTTTATTGTTTTGCATTTCTTCATTAAAATATTCAGTTCCAGTGCGGTGAAATAGGCACTTTCTGTTGCCCGTTGTCATGGTGACTCATCAAATCGGTTCAACATTGACAATGGCTTTTCCTACTTGTTGCGTACCTCGCCTAACTCAGAGTGGACCCACTAAAATTGATTGAACTTATTGATAGCAGCCATTGTGTAACCAGTCAAAGTTCCCGAATTTAGGCTAGATCAATTTAGAGTTCCAGATTTGAATCTGAATTTGCTAAACATGCTTCATGAAACAAACTCCAGAACAAGGAGGAACACATAGGTTAAGGAGGGAATGAATAAAATCCGGCCAACAGTACCTGTAGAGGAGGAGTATAAATGCCAAACAGAACAAAGAATGGAGTAATCACCTGATTGGGGAAGGTGTGGACAGAAGAAACTAGAAGGGAGCTAGGGGGAAGGAGACTGGCAAAAGGGGGCAACAGAGAGTAAACAAGAAATAGATCAGAACTCAAACGCAACTACAAAAACAACTAGAATGACAGAAAATGTAAATGACACCAATTACATAAAAAACACAGAAAGACATAAATAAATGACACCTTTCAAGCCTCCAAAAGGTTTGAGTACAGAAACACACATGTGTCTACTAACATTTCTACTTGAGGTACCCCAATCACTTTGTTGAATCCTAGTTACCTTAGGAAACAATCATGGTGCATGATGAATTTCCTTAGCCATGCATACAATTTTATTAACATTAACGGAACCATCTGCCATGAAGTTGGCACTGATGGCTGGACTTGGCTCTTTTCTCACATCTCCTTAGCTCCGCCCACCACTCATTGTCGCTCATCAGGTCTACCAGTTACTGCTTCTATTTAAGCTGCACGTTCCCAGCCAATTGGTGCCTGATTATTTACTATACAGCTATACAGTGGGTTACTAATTTCCTGATCCTGAAAAGTTTTTGCCTTTTGACTTCCAAGTTTTGTTTTGCACCTGTTTCTGTTCTGTTAGCCTGATCTGTTTTTGGACTGATTCCTGCATTTTGACCTCAGTGTGGATTGTCCTTCTGACACTATCTCCTTCAAGTTTTTAATGATTTAAATCAACAGTTTCAGTCCAGTCTTCCAAGCATTTTTCCTTGGAGTTAACCATAGTTGTCAAAAAGAAAATGAGTTCAACTATCATTACCTGGTAAGAACCAGTTTGGTCCTGACATTTTACTTTTAACTGACAAGAGTGATATCAGATGCCCTGTCCTTGTAAAACTCCACCCCAAACGCTTAATGATAAGATAACTGAAATGACAATAGCAGTTCATCTTTAAAAGAGCCCATCACAGTGCAAGAGATTTTTTGTGAAAAACTTACAATTTCATTAAGCTAGTATAATATCTGATTATAGTTTTCCATGATGTAGAACTGATTCAAATTGCCAAGAGAAAAACTAAGGCAGTCAGATTAAAAAACGGTATGTAACTAAAAAATGTATCATGAATTCTCTATGCAAAGATGTTCTGAAATTAACACACTATGAGTAGCCAGTGAAATAATATGTTAATCTTCATTTTAAATCTAATCTATTGCTGTGACTGTTTAGTTCTCTTAATTCCAAACGGAAATTAAATGTCATTTTAAGAAATTATAAAGGTTTCTTCAAAGAGTTGCTTAAGAGGCTGTTTCCATTAGTAGTCAGGATATCATGTAATGCTTAGTTTTGCAGCAGAGCTAAAGAAGACTGACTGACTGAAGACACAATTGTTTATCACAAGGATAGGCAGAAGATGACACTATAGGACACTGTAGAGTGAATATTGTTCCATTATTATTGCAAGAAATTAATACAATTGGTAAATAGAAAAGTGAAGAAAATGGTTTGAAGGTAAGTTTGCTGTGCTCATATTTTATTTTGTTCAGCAGGATGTTGCTGGCAGTAAACAGAATTTAAGCATGGAGCTATGCAATCAGCTAATTTTTCACAGTTTAAAGAAGAATGCTGCCTAGGGGTTTCTTCACAACTTTTCTTTAACCTCAGTTCAGCAAAATTAGGTTTAAGGTGCATTCTTTACGATTATGTTTCAAAAGATCACATTTTCTTCACCTAAAGACCAATACAATGTTATTCCTCACATCCCACGGCACTAGAGAAATCATGAAAGAATGCAATTAGAAAGGTGTTGGCCTAGTGGATTTAGGGCAGTGTGCTGTGCTCTGAAGGTTTCAATAAACCAGTTCAATCCCAACAGCCTGCACTCTGGGTCCTTCTTAAGATCCTTAACCCAAACTGCTCCCTGGGCACACGTGGCAGCCACTGCTCCCCAAGGGGATGGTTAAATGCAGAATGCATTTCTTCAGTGAGAGATCAAAAAAGTTAACAATTGTCAAAAATGTTAAAAAAACAAAACAAAAACTCTTAGAACAATATAGTAAAGGGTAGTCATTGAGTTGGGTAAATGTTGCAGCATAGTAAGCCGTATTTACCTCCTAGCTTAGACAAAGTATCAGTAACCATATCATATTATGCCTTGGTGCTTGAGTGTTGGTTCGTCCTGAAATGAGTAAACAGACCAAGATCATGGCAATTTATTTCATTTTGTCTTCCTTAACCACTCCTAATTTGTGGGGGGGGGGGGGGTATAATAACCTATTGGGTTATTCCAGGACAGTAGGAAAATGTACAAAATTGAGTCTGTAATTGCTTGAAGAAGCAACATTTATTAAAATGAGGTCATTTTTTAGTGTTATTTGATCATAATCTTCATCCCTGTCCTCTTTAAAGAGTGCATTAGTTCTCTGTCTGGATGAACAATTGATTTCTGTTGTTGCATATTTGTAAAAAAAAATAGTAATCTTGTCAAAAAACATTTGTTTACACAAAAAGTATTTGAGACTACCTATATTATAAGCAATTAGGTGATGTCAGTTGCCAAGAGGTTTATTTTAATCAAGATCAGACATACCATGAATTGTACACGTTGTTGGGAGCTGGAGAAATTCCACCTTTCTCCAGCAGAGTCCGCC
>JAGKQL010002838.1:0-29343 GCA_018398635.1 Cyprinodon brontotheroides | reverse complement strand
CCATGAACAGAATCAAAAATAAATATGGATCCAGGCTCAAAATGAGCACCTTGATATGTGCTTTAGAATGGCTTAGTCTCCATTAAACCCAGGTTTAAAGCCTTGCAGGGCAGCATAAAGCCCACTGCCAACATTAAGACAGAAAGAAGAAAGAAAAAACGGTCAGTTCAGGTGTTTGAGAAAATATGGGAATCAAGAAATTGTCTTCATACCAAACTGAATGATTGTTGTTCTCCAATTCAAAAACAATCTAAAGATTTTTAAAATGGAAAATATTTTTTGTATTTAAAATTCAATGTATACATGGATGCATAAACAGCTCATTTTATTTCAATTGTTCCTTTTAAAGTAACAGATTATAGTTAAAAATGTCTCCGGACCTTTACTGGTTGATGATTTTCTTTATTCTGACCCGCTGATTTTTGATTGGTTACCCCTGCTCTATGTATGCGCCAAAAATAGGAAAAACTCCATAGAAAGTTCAGCGTATGCCAGCGTTTTAGGAGATTCTGGGACGTCGGGGAGGCGCTGGATATACCGACAAGTTATGACAGAAGCCTTAATTCATGTCAGTACGGCTGTAATAATCGATTATTGAAATAATTTAGTAATAGATTGATCATTGACTGGATTATAAAGACTCTAAAACAGGTCTTAAACTGACAGAGCAACCCACTTAGAGCAGATATTATATCAAATAAAAAAAATATATATATATAAACATTTTGCATTTAAGTGGAAAAGATTCACCTGGTTTCATTTCACTAAAAATCTTATTTAAGGAACCTTTGGCTATCTGATTATTAATTGATTAATTGAAAAAATAATCGACAGATTAATCAATTAGAAAATAATGGTTAGTTGCGGCCGTAGATTGAAGCAACGCCTGCAGCTTACGTTCTCTCCAGCCGTGGGAGGAAGCGTCCCGCCCGCCGTCCCGCCCTCTCCTGGGAGGACCGTGGCTCCTCCCATCCTCCGCTCCTTCCCCACCCTGACCGGCTCCGACCCGTCTTCCCTCCAGACGGCCTTCAGTCCGAGTCCCGGGACCCGGAGACGAGTGCAGGTAAACGCTGCTGCTGTGGAAGCCGTTGGACTTGACAGCCTGTGGCAGACGGAGGGTTTAGGAACTGCTGCATCTCGCCGTTTGCACCAAGCTTTTTACACATGGAAGGAACCAGAATACCTTGGAGCTGCTCAGCTGCTCCACTGAGTCCACAGAGTCGCAGAAGATTTCACTCTCCGAGTCGCTGGTCACAGCCAGACCTTCAGACGCCCCAGAATCTGCAGCAGAACATCAGAAACTAGAGTGATGAGTTAAAATCTGTTACGTTGGGAGGAACCGCAGAGGCTGCAGGGTTTGCTTTGTGGAGCGGAGCGGAGCGGTTAAGGAGGATGTGGGATATCAGGGTTATGAACACACCTTGTGGGGGGCGGGCCTCACCAGCAGCCCTCAGCTGCGGGTCTGGACCACCGCCTTCCAAACGCTCCGGCTCCTCTCCTCCCTCCGTGTCACCCTGCTGACTGCCTTTAGAGCCTGCAGCGAGACGCCGTGTAAAATGAACATTTTCAGCCTGTTTAATTCTGGACGTCCCATCAGAACCGAGCTCTTTTCTAAGCCCACACCCTGAACTGGACCAGTCAGAACCAACCCACCTTCAGCGAGGTCAAACAGCGACGCCGGAGGCCGGGGCATGTCATCAATGACCCTGTAGAGAGGCTCGAAGTGTCGGAAGGCCCCCGCCGCCGTTTGGTCCATGGGCATGGTGTTGATGACCTGCATGGATCCACCGGACAAAACAAACATGTTGTTTGCTTTTAATAAAACTGGAGCAAATTTCTCTCCATACGGATCAGAAAGCATGAAAGATCTCCTTCACTGGAGAAACTAGAAGCTACCAGCCTACAGAAATATGACAGCAACATAAAAAGATTTGTTTAAATCTGTTTAAATGGATCTGCTCTTTTTACTTAAACTTAAAAAAATAAATAAATCTCCACATTCTCCTATAAGATTATTTGATCAGCAACATAATTTCTCTTTTGATGCCCGGCTTGTGGCTCCTCTGGAGCTTTTTCTTTTTTTTTTTCCTTTTAAATATATGAAAATGTTTGTTTTTAACATTACGCGTAGAGTGTCAAACAAACACCCATTCTCTTCTTTCTTTGTATGTTGGTGTTATTGCCATAAACAAATGCAAAATAGCTAAAAATGTGAAGGGAAAAAAAATGAAGTTAATTTGATTTATAGCTTTATTTGCATGTTTTCTAAAACCAAAACAAGGCTTTGTTGGGTTGATGGATAAAACCCAGTAGCAGTTGCCTCTGGTGTCGCGCCGCTTCTTGGGGGTTTTTCTCTACTGTTGGTGGCGGCTGGAAGTAGATGTTACAGTCGCTTTTCAGGTCTCAGCATGCAAACCCAAAGTGTCAGCATAATATGTGTTTAACATATTCTGCCTTCCACAGGTTTATTTACAAAATTTTTCAAAGTTAATTTTGAAAAGGCTGCTATCAAACTATTTCAGAGGAGTGATCATAGCTTCTGCATCATCAGCAGTGCTGATGGACTTCCCTGCCAGCTGACAGGATCAGCTTCTCGTGGATTGGTTGACGTGGTGTGCCAAGCAAAGCTAAAAGTTAAGCATTTTTCAATCTTCATGCGACGGCGCTGCTCCTGCTGCTTTAAAATGTGCTGCTGGACATTTTGCTTCACCTTGATGCATGTCAACTATTGACTTTGCATGTAAAACTAGCTGCTCCTGCTGCTTTTGCTGTGAACGCAGCATAACACTTTGGTGGCACTGGCAAAACTCCCTGGCCAGTGGCGACCATGACTTCTTTGTCAGAAAGATGTCTTTGGTGTAGACACTTGTCAATCAAACATATCTGACCAATAGAGAAGCACCCGCCCACTGCGGAACGTTTGTGTCAAAATTATTCAGTCAAAAAAATTTGAACATCAAAACTTTTTGCACTTCAAATAAAACAATTGGATTCAAATAAAACAATTTGAACTTTTTTTTTCTCTGCCGATTATTCATATTTGATTACAGTTTTTTTTTTGAATTTGTACAGTTTTTTTCTTTTATTTATTTCTTTATTGAAACAACTTTTTGGGAATTGAATGATTAAGACACAAGTGTCCTACCCATGTATGGCCCAATCACAAAATAGATCCCTTCAACCAAAGAGAACATGGCTTTCAACAATTAAAAAAAAGTGTTCAAATGCAATTTTGAGTCTGTATTTTTATTTCCATTCAAAACTATTTTCTATGATTGAAAACATTTATCTTTTCATTGAAGTTACTTTTTTATTGATTCTGTTCTTTGCTTGTTTGTTTGAAGCAACTTCTTTTTTGATTGAATAATAAAGACACAAATGTCCTACCCATTATATGGTCCAATAAAAAAAAAATCAATGTTACTTCAATTAAAAAAGTTGCTTTAAACAAAAAAGACTGGACTTCTATCAAATAAAACATTTTCAATCAAAGAAAAGCAGTGTTCAAATGGATTTTTTTTGAGTCTCAAATATATTTTTAATATTTAAATACTTTTTTTCTTTGATTGAAAAGTTGTTTTTTTTCATTGAAGTGAAGATTTTTTAATTGGAAATATATTTTTTGATTAAAGCAACCTTTTTTGATTAAATAATAAAGAAACAAATCTACCTTCATACATAACTTCCTGACAATAACAAAGACACATCTATATTTAACATTGTTTCAATCATAAGAAGTTGCTCATGATTTAAAGAAAAATTGAACAGCTTTTCTAAATTATGCTTTTTTTGAACCTATAAAGAAACTCTAGGACTAAAAGGTCTACAATGTCTCTCAGCTTTAATGCTTTATTAAGAATAAACAAACGGTTCATAACATCCTGCCTTATCTACTCTTCTCATTGCTTTTTTTTCTAAGTTTACAAACTTTTACTTCAATAATTTAGATTAAATCTTCTAACCCTGCAGCTGCATCTCCTGGATCATCTCTGAATGTTCAGCTCGACCTGTAAACGATCAGGTTTACCTCTTGTGCTACTTTCTTCATCTCCTCCACATATGCTGCCATGGCGGTCTCCTGACTCATCTCCCCGAGGCGACTCCACGCATCCCTGGAACGACCCAAAAAAAAAACAGTTAAAAAAGAGTGGAGCCGCGTTCGACCATCAGGCAGGAGGAAAGCCTCAGAGCCGAGACGTCGGACAGATTCTGTGGGCCGAGAGAAAAACGCCTCCATGCACAGTAAAATAAAGAGTTAAGATTAAAACAACAAGGCTGTAAAGGTGTTCGGCTGAGATTGAAAGGAGATCATAGTTTATTATACTGCAGTTAATATTTGCTGAAGCTGAGCATTAAACTGGGACCTTCAGGGTCCAAAGCTCCATACTGACCACTTGTAGCGGCCCACTGGGTCCCAGAACCCGGGCCGGGGCGCCGTGCACGGTCCACACACAGCCTGCTTGTACAGACTGTAGAAACGCAGCATCACCTCATAAGAAGGCCTGTAGGAGCCTGTAGAGAAGCAGAAAAACAACGTTTCTTTCTTTAGTTACACACTTGGATATTTCCAGAAAAAGTCTGATCGTACAGACGGATTCTACCACTTCAGCCTAACTCTAGTTTTACAACCATTCAGACACATTCAGCTCATTTTCACTGTTTAAAGCACATCAATGTGGGCACAGGCGGACTTAGGAAATTATAGAGAAATGTTAATAGAATAGACAACCATTATCTGTTCTAGGTTGTGTCCCTCTCTTCTTGTCCCTTTTCTTCTTGTTTTCCTCTCTATGTTTTGTACTCAGCTGACTTTTCATGCTGTCTCTAAAGGAATGAAAGATTTTTTCCAAGCACTAAGCTCACTTAGCTGATTGCTCCTTCCTGTGTTTCCAAAAAGGCCAAAGTAAATAACCCAGTCCTTCTTTTCACTGTAGACAAGCCATGATCTGCTTCTCTGTTCTCCATTTTTCATTTGGATGAAATAATAGCTGCATGAATCATGACAGCAGACAAGATAGAGGAGAGCAGGAGGCGGGGTTACCAATCTACTCGCTCTGGAGAGCAGAGTTCGCTGCTTTTAGATGTTGTCTCCAAAGTCTCCAGTAGCAGAAAAAAGTCGCTAGATTTGGCGCTAGGAGCTTTTTAGAAATCAAAGTGCTAGAGGGGTCTGAAAAGTGGCTAAATATAACGACTAAAGTGCTAAGTTTGCAACACTGCTCTTTGCATCGTTTGTTTTCAAATGCTTTGCTGCTGTCTGTTGGACCTTTCTGAACATGTGCAGCAAATGGACTGATCCAATATGGTGGACACTGAGGGGGGGGGCTGAGACACAGGGCGTTTCTCAATATGCGTTCTTGAGCGTTCTCGTGTGCTCGTGATACGTCATCAGCCTCAGCCCGAGTATCGTTCCACCTCCTCAAGAACGCCAGACGAGAACGTATCAAATCCCCTCGGATGTTTTTCTCGCCTCTTTATTGAGCATGCATCAGAGCAGAGCAGACTTATGCGGTCCTTCAGACTGACCGCTTCCCCAGAATGCCCCGCGGCCAGCAGCTTGATTCCAGACAGAGCTCACAGTGTTAAGTTAAACATTCCCCTTTCTGCTGCTGTTGTTCTTCAAAAAGTACGTTTTTGAAATCGCTTTTGAGGCGGGCTAACATTATACATTTGCTTCTCCCTGTGTGGTCAAGCTTACAGAGTTAGTGCTAAAAAAGTCCGGACGCTGAGCTGGACCAGGAGGGACAGTAAGACCTCCGAGGCACCGCAGCTGTGGGCTGCTAAATTTACCCTGGCCTGTAGTGCACTTCTCGGTTCTAGTTATAAAGTGAACTACTGCTGCTCTGATGGCGTTTTTTTGTTCGGTAATTTTTTTAATGTTTTTTAAGCTTTCCAGAAATTAAAATATTGTTTTCAAAATGTTTTGTGTAGGGAATAAATAGTTTTGACTGTTAAAGAAGTAAACAAAGGTTTGTGATGACGTTAATGAGTACTTTCGCCCCAATAATATACGTTGCTTGCTCGCTCACAAGTCCGGACTTCCCGCTCTCGCCAAGAACTGACTTGACTTGATGGAATCGATAAAACCACAGTTAATATTATCAGTGTTCCCCATGGAATTTAGCTGTGCTGATTTATCAAAACATACCACGCAATAAATAAGGAATAGCTGTATTAATCATACATGTAAATAGTTTTATGGGGCCCCATGAATTCTAGTCTTAGGCTACCTGCCTAGTATTGCATAATAATGGTAAATTTTTCCATCTGTGGCGGCCACCAGTTTTATGTGTCGTCTTTCATCCCAGGGGCCCCCCCTGCCTGTCTTTGCCTCGGGCCCCAAATTTCCTAAATCAATTCAGTTTATTCTGTCCAATCAGCTGCCTGTAGTGTCTTTAAATGTCCAGCAGGTGTCAGTATTCTGTGAGACAGTATCAATATAGTTTGGCATCAATGTGCCTCATTAATCACTAGCGTTTTATTTTTCATTGTTTTATAACCAAGTCTCCCTCATTAGTTACTAATTGTGACTCAGGGCTGCTGAGGAGGAGCAACAGGAGCAGCTGTACCGGTTTTAGGCAGGTTATGGATCACATCCACCGCCGCCTGGAAGCGCCGCTGATGATCCACCGCAGCCATGCCAAGACTGCGGCATCCCAGCCACCGTGACCTGAGGGTCAGGGGACACAGGGGACACGGGGGACAGGTTGGTCAAAACGGCGCGGGGACTCCTGTCTGACCCTTTATCAGCTGCTCCACCATCAGGCCTCCCACCCGCAGCTGAGCCTCACTGCCGGAAGTGGTCCTACCTTCAGACGGTCTTTTCGGTCTCATCTCTCAGGTACTAGTTTTAAAAATCGCGTTTCACCGTTTCTCCTGGAAATGAATCCGCTACGATCGGTCTGAAAGTCAGCGTCGACACTTCCGCGTTGGTCACCACGACGCGTCACTTCTTCTTCTTCTATTATGGACGCTAAACTTAAGGTGCATACTGCCACCTACTGTACATGAGTGTGTGTAGCAGCGTTACTTCACATCTATCAGATTCTATTTTTAATTTTGTATTCTTGAATGCCAAAACAATGCTTTCCTTAGTTTTATGAATATCTGTTATGTTTCCTTCATTTCCTAATATTTCCTTTAAGATTCTATTCATGCCTATATACTTCTAACTATTCTCTTTAATTTTTTCCTTTTGCGTGTTCATATAACTTACAGTTCATCAGTATGTGTTCTACATTTTCTTTTCACCACATTTCTCACATTTATCACTATTTTTCCTCCCTATTAAATAAATAATGTCATTTAAATAGGTATGACCTATTCTTAATCTACTAACTATTATTTCTTTACTATTCTGTTTCTTTCATTAATGTTTTAAATTCAAACTGACTTTTTGCACTTCATATGATCTTCTTCCTTTCTATCTTGGTTCCATATTTTTTCCATTCCTCCATTTCAACACTTTTGTAAGTGATTTCTCCTTTTCCAAAAGAAATAAATTGTTATTTTCCCCTCTAAAAAGCCCTTTTAGCTAATTTATCTGCCTTTTCATTGCCTTTTACTCCTTCGTATGTGCTGGCCCCCAACAAAACAAACATCTATGCCACCCTATATAATCTAAATAGGGAATATATGTGAATTTCCTAATGCAAATCTTCATTGTTTTACTGCTCATTAATACTTTCCACTACTGCTTTAGAATCTGTACACACCACACCACCTGATTGGTCGAATCTCCTCCACCCATTGCAAGCTTAATATAACTGCCACCATTTCTGCTGTAAAACACAATTGATCTGATATTCTTTTATGAATACATTTTTTTAAACTCTGGGATATATGAGTACTGCACATACCCACATATGGCAACTTTTAGATTTTAGAACCATCTGTATAAATTTTAAGAAGGTATTGTATATGTAGTTCTTAAATATATATATCGAGGTTTTACATCCTATTTCATTTATATTTCAATCATTTTCATTGTGATGATTTGCAAATCTACATTAACCTCAGGTATTAGCCATGGAGGAATAACTTTCTAATTGATTTGCAGAGTGAGCTATTTCCTTGTCTTCTAATCTATACTTTTAATCCATTTCTACTTATAAACCAAGGCCTACCATTACTTTGGAACTTCACAATGAACACAACAATTTTTGCAGAATAGTTAATTCATGATCACATCTATATTACTTTTTAGTACTTTCACTCCAATAGCATGCTAAAGCTAATTTAATTCTCTTCATTTCTAGTGAGTTTTTCAGTGTGAGGCATTTAATAGATTGTTGTTTTATTGCTCCTGTACATGACCTAAAGTAAAAATTTTCCGCTTTCGGAAATCTTTCTATTTTTTTGTGCGATGAACTTTGGCACCAACAAATGCTGCCATAATCTATGCTATTTAATACTCATTAGGCCCTGTATATGCGTAACCGGCTGACTGTCCTATCACCTTTTTTGTTTCCAGCCTGACCTTTAATATATTAATAACTTTTTGGTTTCTAAAGGTGTCTATGTTTTCCATGAGGTAGAACACCATCCAACCATAAACCTGAATATTTATATCCTGTTACTCTTTCTAAAGTCTGTCCATATATTTATTGTTTCTATATTAATATTTCTCTTCTTTGGCGGCAACATATAAGCAGATTTGGTTTGTCAGGTAGAGCACATTCATAAAGACAATTTTTTCAACTTTTTACTGATTTAAGCTTTGTGTTTTCTACAACATGTTTAATATTTTCCCTTTCATCATGACTTTTATCATCTGCATATGAGTGAGGATTTTATACGTTGTCAGTTTCATAAGAGAACTATGTCATTGAACATAATATTAAAATAAAATTGGATTCAGATATACACTACATACAATAGGTATTCCATTTTCAACGGTGCCATTCATTTTGAATGAGTCATTCCCAATTTTTACTCTTGTTTTTCTATTTGGTAAGAAGAAATTTGCTTTATCAATTATACATTCTCCTACCTATTCCCATCTGTTTCATTTTTATAAGTAATCCTTCTTTTCCATAGTGTGTCGCCATGCTTTTCTATGTCAAAAAATACTATAATCATTATTTCCTTCATTTTTTAAAACTTTCTCTATGTCATTACTGATCTAGTTAGGCATCTATTGTTGATCTTCCAGTTCTGAATCCATTGATATCCGTAATTAGATTATTCTTCTCAGATAGTATCTAATCTATTAACCATTATTTTTCTCCATCCTTTTTATAAATGGGAGTAAGAGCAATTGGTCTATAATATTTTTGGATAGGAAGGATCTTTTACCTGGCTTATTAAATGGTAGAATTATTGCCTTTTTTCAACTATTTGGTATTGTTTCCTTCTTTCCATATTTTATTAAAATAATTCTAATATTAATTTCAGTGTTACTTCGAATCTGTAATAGAAACATAAGCGTAACATAACTGGTCTTCCTGGGCTGAATAATATCCTGTCCTTTCAATACTGTTTTATTTTCTTTCATGGTTATATTCATATCCAATGTTGACATATATTTTTGACATTTTTCTAGTGAGTTTTATATTGATTTCCAAGTTTTTGAATCATCTGCCTTCTGTGGGTATTTGTCAAGTGATCACCACTATGAACTGCATAAATGTCTCTCCTAATAACTCTGCCTTATCTTTGTTTAAAACCAATACCTCCTGTCCCTCTGACTAAGGATGGAATATTGACATTGTTCTTTTTCCCCGTCATTTTTTCTAAACATTGACCAACACATTCTGTAAAATTAACTTCTGAACCTATTGATGAACAATAGTCTCTCCACGTTTCTTTTTTGCATCCTTTATAGTTTTCCGAGCTTTTGCTCTTTTCCTTTTATAATCAATAAGGTTTTCGATTGTTAGATTTTTCTGTAGTATTTTAAAAGCTTTATTACGATCTTTAATAGTTTTACTGCATTCATTATTCCACCAAGGAACTACTTTCTTCTGACCTTTCACTTTTATTTTTGGTATGCTGTAATTTGCAGCATTTAGAATATGTTCTACTATTTGATTTGTACACTCTTCAATATTACCTTTTAATGTTACTATATGTCTTGTTTCTTCACATTTTGTTTTAAATTTAAACCAATCAGCTTTATTAAAGCACCATCTTATTAATGTAAACTCTTCTTGTCTATTTATATTATCATTAATTATTGTACTCACTGGAAAGTGATCACTCCCTAGTGTAGATTCCCCATTTACATCCATTCACATGCTAACAAGACAGTCAGATACTAATGTGTAATATCTAGACATGAGATTGAATTTTTATGTATATTATTTATTCTTGTACCTTTTTCCATTATTAAGACAAACTAATGACCTTTCATCCATTAATTCTTCCACTATTTCACCATTATGATCCGTTTTTTAATGAGTTTTTCTTGTAAGCAATTCCTTCCTTAATTAAGGTGGCACATCCTCCGCCACTACCATTACTTCTATCCTGTCTTTCTATATTATATCCAGGAATTTTAAAACTAAGTTTGAGTTTAACCATGTTTTTGTATACATATTACATCTGGTATTACTTAATTCATAAATATACTTTTTAAATTCTTGTCCATTAGTTATTATACTTGGCATTCCATTGTAGAATATGAATGACCATCAATAAAGCTTGTATCCTAATCCTGGACCATTTTCTGTTATTTCCAGTGGCAATCTGTCGGTATGTATTTGATCTGCTTGAATTTCTTTCATATCTAGAATCTCCCTGCTGTTACTATTTTTATTTTACCTCTTTTCTTCTTCATTTAAATCAACATTAATAATATGTGACATATAAATGCTACAAGTTTTCTTTTTTTCACCCATCATTGTATTTTCCTATTTTACATTTATGCAAACATGTATTATTTGTATTTGTTGTTGGCATTAGTATTTGTCTCTGACCATTCATTCCTTGATTTGTGTTCTGAGAAGTGTAACTTTGATCTGCTTCTCCCAGCCTCATTCCTCTTTTACTATCTTTCTTTATTCTTTTTAATGCTTCTGCGTAAGAAACTCTTTCTGTTATCTTTATTTTCTGGGCTTCTCTAGCTTCCCTTTGAACTATACATCCACCATAGGCTGCACTATGCTCACCACCACAGTTACAGCATTTGATTTTGGCGTCTTTGTCACACTTTCCAAATTCATGTGGTCCTCCACATCTTGCACATCTAATTTTTCCCTTACAATCTTTTGCAATGTGTCCCATTCTTTGGCAGGTAAAACATCTGAGCGGTTTCGGGATGTACTCTCTAACTTTATAGTTCATAAATCCTAGCTGTATATTTTCTGGCATGTTATTTTCAAACTGCAATATCACAGCCATAGTGTCTTTGAGTTCCCCTTCTCTTCTACTTTTAATCCTGGTGGCATTTGTTATTTTCCCTCCTTTGATTTCATTCTTCACCTCCTCCATTGTCATTTCAAGTGGAACTCCTGAGATTACTCCTCTCAACCTTGCCATAAAACCTGGTATATGTGATTTAACTCGTTCTCCCATCAGAGTTTTCATTTTGATTATCTTCTGTTGTTGTGCCTCACTGATAGCTTGAATTATCACTTTTCTGTTGTTCATGATTCTGGCCGTTTTGATTTTCCCTATCTCTTCCTCTATTGCTTTGGTTATCTTTATCGGATGAATATAACCCCTTTCTTGCTGGAATTCCACCACAACTTTGTATTCCACTTCTGTATTACTGTTATCTTGTTCCCGTGAACTCACTCTCTGGTTTATTTTTGTCCTTTTACTTCCTTCCGCTCCTAGCTCACTTTCATCCGACCAACTTCTTGCCCTTTCATGTCTCTTTCTGATTGCTCTTTTCATTCTTGCTGACCTCGATAACATCCACTCCATTTCATTTCCACTACTTCCTCCTGATGTAGAAGCCATGCTACTACAGTCAATGTACAGCTTATGTGATCCGCCAAATTAGCTCCTACCGCCGTCTTTGTTTGTTGAGTTCAATCACCGCCTTCTGTGTCATCCACCTCCGTGACGCGTCACCAGGTCACGTGGTTATTTTAAAGCTACGCTGGAGAAAACGAGCAGATAAAAAAATCTATCTTCCTTTAAAGGTCATCGGCCCCCAAAAAAATCAACAGCAGATATCGGGGATCGGTTTACATTGATGCTATTTTTGGCTGATATGGGCTTACATGATAAAACTTATTATTAACGATTCAGATATAACTAGACAGATTTTATATGACAAAATAAATCCTATTGACCTTGTATGGTTTGTGCAGACATTTATATCGTACTCCTCCATGAAGGGCCAGCAGATTCTGCAACAGCTTCTTCCCCACCGCCATCAGACGGCTGAACTGTTCAAAAACAAACTAAATAAAATCACAGCCCTCTGCATCATATGAGCAGTGGTGTCAAAAGTTACCACATTTGTTACTTCAGTAGAAGTATAGATACTGCAGTTTAAAAACACTCTGGTAAAAGTTGAAGTATCAACTTCAATCTCTTTTACTCAAGTAAAAGTGAAAAGTATGTGCTCCAAAACTACTTAAAGTATAAAAGTGTAAAGTAACCTTTAAAAAAAACAGCCAGATGCCACTATATGAATTGAAAACTAAATTTTTCGACAAATTCGAAAAATTCTTTGAGGTAGAGCAAAGGATGAGGGAGGTCTTGTTGGTCTCCATTCCCAATACGCTTGTGTCCGACCTTTCAGACATTTCAACATCTTTCTGAATCCAACATTGTAGCATGGCATAGACAATTCACGCTAGCAGCTCTGAATAACAACACCTGCTTGCTTCTGATGATTTCCCTTTAGCTAACCAATGAGTGTTTGTGCTACCCACTCATCCACTGGCTAATTCAGTTTTCGTTCTGCATGGGATGGCGGCAATGACTGTATTGATGGTATTTACGATGGAAATAAATATTTATAAATTACTAAAACCCCAGCCGCAGGCGCAACGCTTGTTTTTAAAATGTAAGGATTAGAAAGTACAGATACTGCAGTGTCGTAATGACCAGAAGTCAGGCGCAGAATAAGTAATGGAGTTAAGTATAGATACCTAAAAAGTGTACTTAAGTACAGTAACGAAGTATTTGTACTTTTTACTTGAAAGCTCTGGAATTTAGCACTTTTTAAAATACATTTATCTCACTTATAAAAATGTTGAGAGAGGGAGTGATTAAAAAAAAAAATCATTGATGAATAAAAGGCTAATAAAAAATGTTTAAATTGTTATCGGAAGATCAACCTAAACTAAAAGATCCATCCATCCATTTTCTCCCGCTTAGGCCTCGTTAGGGTCACGGAGCAGCTGGTGTCTCTGTGCTAGAGGCGGGGTCCATCCTGACAGGTTATCACCTGCAGGGCAACACAGAGACACACAGGCACGCAAACACACACCTAAGGAGGATTTAGAGAAGCCAATTAACCTAACAGTTATGTTTTTAGACTGTGGGAGGAAGCAGGAGTACCCGGAGAGAACCCACACATGCTCAGGGAGAACATGCAAACCCCATGCAGAAAGACCCCGGGCCAGGAATGGAACCCAGAACCTTCTTGTTGCAAGGCAGCATTGATATCCACTTCACCACCATGTAGCCCTAAATTAAAAGAAAAAAGAGAAATAGAATTTTTATATCAGATCCGGTTTTAAAAGTCTTTTCTAAAAACATTAATAACGTTGCACTGAAAAGCGTGCATTGTTTCTAAATCACAAATTACACAGAATTTAGTGATTATCACTGATTTTAACCTCTGTCTGTTACTACCTTCATCAGTCATCGGTATTTACAGATCTTACTGTAGATCTAGAGTTTCTAGAAGAAGAAAAAAAAAGAAATAAAGACGTTTTAGATTGCGTTGTAGAACTCATTTATAAATATGATGGATATGTTAAAGCATATTTTAATGCTTGAAAAAATGTAATGTATCAAATTGTTGGCAAAAAGAAAAGTGTAGAATAAAAGGCTTTGGAGGGAAAATTGGATCCAAATTGGATTAATGAATTAGACCTTTATTAATTAAAGCTCCCTGATTTTACATAACCAGAAAGACAGGTATTTTATGACAGGTATTATGTATTTTAAATACATATAAATTACAGAATTACAGTGTTAAAGAAGAAAATTCAAATGCAAATAGGATGATTGATTACTAATTTCATTTATGAGTCAAACAATGCAGCCACATTCTTAAAATAAAAAAGGAATTCTGAAAATGCTTTTTCATTTTAAATATGGTAACGATTTGCTTACATAAGGTCAAACCATTAAAGTCTCTTATTTGCTCAGATTCCAGTTCATCCTTCAGATCTTTGCAGCAGAAGTCAGAAAGTAGAGCAGACATATTAATAGAACCACAGCAAACATGATGAGGCTTACAGCTAATTTCATACGGGTTAATGGGTTCAAAAGGAAGGAAAGCCCGGATATAAAGGCTAAGAAGGGCACCAAACAATTATTAGCTAAAGCTTAAGCTCAGCATTATAGGATTGCATCAATTTGACTGGATGATCTGGTGAACTGTTAAGTGCCTTGACATGACATGTGTTGTGGAGCTACAGAAATAAACTGAATCGAATTGAAAAAGAATGATGAGGAGGAAAAGGGAAGGAAGTGGTAAAAGAAATGGAAAGATGATGCAAAATGATTATCGTTCTTTTCAGTCATGACCAGATTACATAAACTGAGGCGAGGGTCGGAATGTAGACTGACTGGGAAACCGAGACCTTTGCCTTTTGGCTCTGCTCTCTCTCTTAATGACATAGAAACAATAAAAAAAACAGCTGAATTTGTTTAACTTTCTTTTACATTTGTGTGTATCCTTCATAGCAATATATTCAAATATATTAATTTTATAAAATGGAAGCAATAGGCGTCGGATTATTGCGAGGAGATATTTCAGGAGAAACTGTTATTTTCTTTAAAATCAATGCCACATGTTAGCGGATGGTCCAAAGTATAAAGGTCAACATGCATGAGTCTATGCGCATTTTGAGCAAAGCTAATCCATTTAAAATGGCATTAAAGGCTGCATTTAAGATTCAATTTCACCACAATAATTATCTTTTTCAGTATTTAACACAAAATCATTTAGGAGGTCTGAGAACTGATCTTTTAATCCTGAGTAAGGGTTTGGTGGATGATACAAATTTAAAATGAGAATTTGTTTTGTTGTTTTACAATTTGGATGGTGGAAACTAAAAGGGTTAAATGTTTAAAAGGACTATAACTTTTAACAGTCCTTGGACTAATCAATAAATCAGACCGAAAGATTGTTGCTACTTCTCCTCTTTGCCCAGAATCTCTGGGCCGGTTAAAAATGAAATAACTAGAAGGAGCTGATTCATTTATGCTCATCTAAAACTCTTGCTGCAGCCAGGTTTCTGTAAGATCAACATAGATCAGTTTGATTATCACAAATTTGATGATCACAAATCAAGTCATTAAGTAACAAACTCCTTCAGGAGAGAGATCTTCTATACAATAAGCCCCATTTAACTGTTCTAACTAAAACTTTGTGCAGTTGTTCATCTTCATTCGATTTTTCAAGATTTATTCATTTTCCATTATTTTCTGAATTATTGTCTGGATGGAGAAATGGGTGGATAACAGTAGAGAAGCTGCAGAGAGGTGTGTTAAACTAGGACTTTGCTTCGTGGTCTGCACCCTGGGCTGACAGAGGCTGAATTTGAATTCATGGGCTGCATCCTCTGAAGGCCAGATTTGAAGCCCAATTACACCAAAGCGCGACGCCAAAGCCTGTTTGGATTCCAAGGCTCCTCGTTATGCAGCCGACAAATGCGTCCTTCTTTTTGCCCATTTTGAAGGACAGGTCCGCCGTATCCTATGTAGCCTTTCGTATCCCATGATTCATTGCAAGTCCGAGCAAGCCAGCTGTGTCACTACCCGATCCATCCCGGAAGCACGATCCGTTCTGCGCATGCGCCATCAGCTCATCTGCGCATCCAGTTATACATTCGGGTCGTCCTCGAATTTATTTTGTTAAAAATACCTAAATTACGTTTTCCATCCCAAGAAATAGTAAACATACTAAAATAAAATTGGTTAAAGGTTAATCATATAATTACTGACAAAAGAAGATGCCTTAAAATTCTGTTTTACCCCTCTGTGCCCGATCTGCACCAGAAATGGGATGCTACGCTACATCCGGTCGCTAACTTTTTCAGCTTTGGATTTAAACATAAATCTAGTCTTTTTGAGTTTTATGTTTTCGTTTTAACCATATGGTATATAGCGCGTAATCTAAAGAAAGAAACAACTACAATGCTGATAAACATGGTTTAATCATATTTTGCCGGACTGCTCTGAGCATGTCCAATGATGACGTCAGAGAAGTAGTTTAACGAAGAAAATGTAAAAAACCATAAACATTGTCTCACAAAAGTCATAAAACATTTTTTACAGATGTGTATTAGCTTTCTTTAGTGAGTTAAGCATAGAAATAAGTAGTTTTAGTACTATAATTACAGTATTTATGGACACCTGGATGTGTATCTATTGGCGCATGCACAGAACGGATCGGGTAGCTACAGGGCTGCTCTGTGCTCAGAGGAAAAAGGGAAATGGCGCCGAACAGTGGTGAATATTGGAAATTCTGTTTAGTATCATCCAAGTCTGTGAATAGTTCCGTCTAAAATGAATGAAAATAGTTGTTTTACTGGTTATTGACTCAGATATCTGGCGGTTAATGTTTGATTTATCTAAAGGTTTTTATCTGTTGCTGTGTAAATGAGTTTGGCTGTAATTTAAGGACAGATTCTATTAAATCTACAGTGTGGGGAATATAAATCTGATAGGAGTTTTATTTCTTAATTGCTGTTTTGCACAATTTGCCTAACTGTTTTATGTTAAATTTTAAAATGTTAACAAATTTTAGTTTTATATTAAATAAAATATATTTTGCAGATATATTTTTATACATAGATTATTTAGATTTAATTCTATCTTTCTACCACTTTTATATAATTACATTTCCTTTTATTTGTTCATCTTCCCTGTAGTTGTCACCTTTATTCCACTCTGTATTCTTATGACTCTAGTCTTTACTTTACAATAAAAAAAAAATGTTTGTAAAAAGAAACAGTTTTGAAAAGTCCAGCATTCATTGTTTTTCCTGCTTTGTGTGTAAACTCATACGGGTGGTGAAAGCCGCGGAAGGCTGGAACTGTTTGAATCCACAGCCAAAACTCTTCCAGTCTCCTTATTTTCAAGGACCTGGAAGGATCCAGTCCAGGTAGAACGAGTCCTTGGAAGACACAGCCCATAAATTCAATTCAGCCAGAGTTTTTGAGAACTACATCCACATATGTGTATGACACATTTATCAAAATCCAGCTAAAAGAAGTGGAATCTTTCACAAGACACATCATCTCAGTGGACCTCAAAATCAAGTTCGGCAGGGAGGACGCCAACGACAACAAGCTGCCTTTTCTGGACTGTTTGGTAAACATGGAAGGAGAGGGAAACCTCCACATTGACGTCTATAAGAAATCCACTCACACAGACCAATATCTTCTTTTTGACTCACTCCACCCACTGGAAAACAACCTTTCTGTCATCAGAACCTTCCAACATCACGTTGAGCACGTCCCTACTAAAACAGAAGGGAAGCTCAAAGAACAGAAACACATCAAAGATGCTCAGGGCGGTTCTAGACAGGGGCCAACAGGGGCCGGTGCCCCTATAGATCATGTTCTGGCCCAATGGCGTAACGACACAACAATACAGTAGGCCCATAAGCAACATTATCTGGGTTGGCCCTATCTGAAGTACAAAACCCCTTTCTTTGAAAGAACGTCTTTATTTTGGGACGTTTTTTTCGTTCTTCCAGCAGCTCTTCTTAGCTTTTTCTTTTCTGGAATCCGCTTAAAGTACCTCTTTTTGGTATCCATCGTCGCTAAGACATTGTAGTAACTGTTTTGGATTACCCATAATTCGAAGTCATAGCGTAAAAAATAAAATACTCTAATACTACATTCTTTTAAGATCTTTATTTTGGTTTAAAACATAACGTATTTTTTACAAACAGTCTAATGAACTATACACAGTTATTAACATAGTAATTAAAAGTCCCACTGTCTGCTTTGCTATTGGTGTTGTGTTTAAACGGCTCACCATCATGGTGAAATCTGCCATGTGTTGCGGTATAAATCCGGTCCGGTCAGTCACTTCAGTATCAGGTGGGTTTAAGATTAATTTTTCGCACCATTACATCTGCAAAGAGACGTCCTAGTCCACAATTGAGTAGCGGGCCAACCAAGTGTCAGTGACGGGGCCCCTAAGAGGTCGGGGGGCCGCTAAGCAACTGCAGTCTCTGCTTACCGATAGTTACGCATTTGTTCTGGCCCCTGTTCTGGCCCCTGTACTGGCCCCTGTACCGAAGACATAATACTAAAAGAAATTCTACTGATGATATGGGCTGGAACAGACATGGTTACTCACAGGTCCTTTGGATCTATTTCAGTTTTTCTTAAAAATATATGTTTTACCAATTATTTAAAAACAATAAGTTGATAGTAAGGCTTAAGTGGTATTGAGATAGGATCCCAGTTTTCTTCTGCTAAAGGTTTTTTTCCAAAACAAAAATAAATACTCAAATTTTTACACCTGAATGTGTAAGTTTATTCAGTAGAAACCATGTCCTGTATTTATGGAACCATTATTAATCCTGCACTTGCTGCTATTGCACTTCTGGTTAAAACTAAACTGCATTTGTTGCCTTGTACTTGTACCTGTGTAATGACAGTAAAGTTGAATCTAATCTAATCTTATTAAATTCTAATTCAGATTTTATAGAAAACTGTCATTTCAACTTAAATTAAGTTAAAAACATGTAAACTTCCTACATTATTACGGTATATTGACCTAATATTCCAAATAATAGTTTTATTTTATCTTTTAGATATTTATAGAGCTACAATTATTTCAGTTGCTTTTTTGCTATGCTTAGAGATTTTTATTTTAATTTTTAACAACAATCCAAATTAACATTTTCAAGCCAAAAATAAATATTTTCTGTTGGAAGACATACAATTTTAATTAAACCTAATTGAATGGAAATTTCACTTCATGCAGCTATCTTGATATATATTTGAATCCCTTCGCCCTGTTTTTTTGTTTTCTGTTTATCTGGGCCCCCATGAGAACACACTGGCCCCCCTCTGGCCCCCTGGTACATTTGGTCTAGAACCACCGCATTACAGACCTAATCTGATTGGAGTGGGTATCTGCATTTAATGCAGTAGGGAAGCTCTCTGATCTTTATATTGGAGAAACCAAACAACCTCTCCACAGGCGCCAAAGAAAAGGACATTTTTGCATTCAGAATGTTCAGATTTTTGGACAAAGAAGACAGGTGGTTTGAGAGAGTGAAGGAAGCCATCTATGTTAGTAAAGAAAGCATCAAACAGAAGGGGGACTCAGATTTCAGCTTTCAAAACCTACAATGTGGCGCGATAGAGTTGATTCCTTCCCGCTATCTAGCCAACCACCTTACAGGAGAACAGAAGACCTCACCTATTCATCCAGGCCAACATTTCCTTTAACGACCCCCTTTCAGAGAACATAGACAGGTATGGGGCATTGCAGGCTAACTAAGAAGCCAAACGACCCCCATTCCAAGGGTTGGACGGATTCATCTGTTTCTATTTGCATGTTTTCTTAACAAAGGCTTTGCTTTAGTCCACTCTATAAAGCCTGGAGCTCAACGCTATTTCTGACATTTTGAATTGAAAAAGCTTCCTGGATGAGAAAAGAAACGTCTTCAAACTTAGAAACAAAGTCCAGCGGATTGTTTTTTACTTTTTTGGAATGACTATGATCTGGACGACTGAGAATCTTCACAGCATTTTGGAGGACTAATAATATTTTCACAAAATCTCAGTGTTGCCCACCTCATGTTCAGGACCTCGCATGTTTTGCTGCTTGTCGAATGACGACATGCAGCTATACACGCTGGTCCAATCAGAGATCTTTGTATTTGTCAATGACACTTTATAACTGTGTCATTGACAATTTTATGCAGATATGTGTTAAAGTTTTTTTTACAACAGCTGTTGCCACTGTCCTGAATAATATTAAACCACAAAGGGTGTAACTTTGGGTCTACAACCAGAGGAGCTAAACTATCTATTTGTTAGAATATATTCAGACTTATTTTAAATTCTTCTTTTAAAAAATACACTTAATGTTTTTATTGTAATTTAATTTCCCTTTTTCAATGGTGAAACATGTGGGTCTATCATTAGGGGCTTAAAATCTCTAATAGTCTGTTTTTGTTCACACATCACACAGTCAATATGTCGTGTTTCACAAATACTGATTGTTTTGTCCTCATGTTTTACTCCTAGGCAGGTGTTTGGTTTAACCTTTAAGAGATTATGTGGAAAGAAAAATAAAAAATCTATTCAATTGTTGAAAAATGGGAATCTAAATCCTTTTGGAGGCTTAATGTGTCTTAGTGAGTAGAACATGATGTAATAACATAAAATCAAGCCCCAATGTAAAAAAAAAAAAAACGGCGTTCCCCTTTAATATTATAAGCGTTCTGATGGTATTTAACCAAAAGGATTTTAATCAAAAACATAATTAATGTGCACAAATAAGGAATAGCTGCATTACATGTAAATGGAGTTTTATGGGGCCCCCAGGAACTTGGGGCCCTAGGCAACTGTTTAGTTTTGCCTAATGGTGAATCCGCTTCCTGAGTGACTATGTCAAATGTAGAGGAAACAGCAAATGCTTGGCAAGTGTGCAGGGTGGTGGAGTTCATTACCAAATGGTTAACATGCTACTAAACTGCTGGAAAATAAAAATACAGTAAATAAAACAATCTTTTTGTGCAAGATAATATTAAAATTGGATAATAATGTGATATTATTGGGAGGTTATATTGACTGGAACGGGGGATCGTTAACAGGTGAATTTAAAAGGGATATTTCTACTACTAGGGAGTTAAAGGGGAACACCATTTTTTTACATTGGGCCCTTGATTTTATGTTATTCCATCATGTTCTACTCACCCAAGTGAGTTTTGTGTCATTTGGATCCGTTCTGAAGATATTCTGTTAGGTTATATCCAGTAGCGTCTTCCTATGGGCAACGAGTTAAAGGCACAAACTAAACTGTTCATAATTTATTCTTTATGGTACGCCAGCATTCATAACATGTAGGAGAATCACTGTCCCCCAGACATCCGCCGTTATATTTTTTATATTTACCGTATTTTCACGACTATAAGGCGCACTTAAACGTCTTTTTTTCCTCAAAATGTGCGGTGCGCCCTATGGTGCGGTGCGCCCTACGTGTGTTGTAACTGCGACTTTTGAGACCACGTCATTGAGGAGATGATGAAAGAGTGGCTGAATGTAAGGAGACCAGGTGTTTTTTTTTCCACTCATCACCATCGCTGTTAATCTGTAACTCCATGCGTGCCCATCTCACAGCTGATGTGAAAAACATGGGGAAACAAATTAACCCTGTGCTCGCTGTTCAACCGCTCGACATCGGTGTGAACCGGACCCAGCAGGTGCAGCAGAAGCAGCGAGTTTACATGCAAAGTCAATGGTTGACGCGCGTATAGGTGCAGCAAAAGGTCCCGCAGCTCGTTTTGAGCAGCACGTCGGGAGCATTTAAGCATCTGACGCACCGCCAACGCGCTGCTGCTGCTCGAGATGGAAAAATTGAAGTTTTGCTGCTGGACGCGCCGCATCAACCAATCAGAGAAGCTGATCTGGGAGCTGACAGCGAGACAGACACAGCGCTCTGATGACATATGATATTAAATGAAAAGGCTGGGTGGATGAGAAGATGATGGCGTGGCTGAGGCAGGTGTATGTGAGGGAGAACAGATTGGTTTTCCGCATCACCGTGCTGCGTGCCCATCTGCAACCGATGTGAAAAAAGGTGAATCAAATGAGCGCTGTGCTCGCCGTTATCTCGGGGGTCTGACAAGGAGCTTTACACGGCTTCATTGCTCAGAATTAGCCGGCGGCCACGTTCAAAGAAAGTAAGAAAAGGCTACTTGGCGGCGTGGCTTAGCGATGGGCCGAAACGAAGCGAGAACCACGGATTTCCAGGAACAAGGCGAAGAGAAGGCGGCGCCAGGCAATTAAAACCACGGATTCGGGATGGATTGCAGATGCTTGGACCAGCGATGTCTGCTGGCTCTGTTGTTCAAGCTTTTTAGCAAAAGCCGGCATTATTTCTGAAGAGAAAGCTTGCCCGGCGCGGAAAGTGACTCTGACAGCTGAAGAAGGGAGAAATTGGCGTGTCTGATTTAACGAGCCAGCTGTTTAATTCAGAAACAGAGGATGATGACTTTGACGGGTTTGATTAATACTTTGTAATAAATACATTAATAAAGCACAATCATACTCAGTTTTGCTCACGCTCTATTACACTTTCTACAAACTTAATTTCAGCGGCAGCTTTCTGGGCACGGGGTCCGCCTACTTCTTCACCTTGGCTGGCGGGTGTTTTCTCTAAACAGTAAATCTTGCGGCGCTATATTTGCTTGCCGATCGGTGAATAAAGTAGTTTTAATAACATTTTAAGTGAAAGCCACTGAAAACTTCCGCGGTACGCATTCGTTCATCCAGATTATCTATTTCTGTGGGAAGCCAGATTCCCACAGCACCAGCGCACCGACAGCAGAAATCCACCATTCATCAACAGCCTCCCTAGGCTGGGCAGCCTCGGATTCACCGGCTGACTGCTGGCGGAGTGTTTTCATCTAAATGGTACGCTGCGACTTGGGGATTACCCGATGGCAAGCGGGAACAGGAGTTAGAAATCGGCAGGTTTTAAGGTTTTGAGTTAATTTAGGTGTTAATAAGCTGCACTGTCATCTGCTATGTGTCTGTCTCACGGCCAGCTGCCAGGTTTGATTAATACTTTGTAATAAATACATGAATAAAGCACAGTCATACTCAGTTTTGCCCCCGCTGTATTTTTAAATACGCAGTAGAGGTATTTAAAGGTAGTAGAGGACATGTACCTGTATATAAAAAACGCGCCCTATAGTCCGGTGCGCCTTATGTGTGTGTTAAATACAGAAATGGGACGCATAACTGAGAGTGCGCTTTTAGTACAAAAGCGCCTTATGTATCGGAAAACAAAATTTTTTAAAACAAATTCGTAAAAATTCAAAAACTATCCACCGGACTTATTTCCGCGACGCAAATTCCCCTCCAGGAAGCTTTCGTAATTCAAATGTCATTTGAATGACATTTGAATTGAGAAAGCTTCCTTCTTTTAGTCTAGTCTGCTTGTTTTATCTTACAGTTTTAGAACTGTGATGGCATTAGACCCTCTTTAAAGTTTGTTTGAAGTTTTGAAACCAATAAAAACAAACAAACTTTGATCTGTGTTATCATTGTTATGTTTAATTTTAATCCGGGCTATTTTAGCAATTTTGACATCTTTTATTTATGTTAGGCAGGTAGGATCTGTTTGGATTTTTTACACCTAAAACAATCAGTTTGCCTGGTTTCAGTAGTCAGTTGCTGTTTTAGCAAGTTTAACTTAGACATAATGAGTGAGCTCAACTTTTATAAGTAAGTTATATGGACTAAACTGAGACATTTCACTTGCAATAATTTAGTAATTTAAATTTAAATGAATAATTGTGAGTAGTCTTTACCAAGTCAAAAGTTCATCTAAAGTAAGTTATCAAGTTCACATTACATGATTGTTTTACTGGCTTAAACATATATGTAAGTCTACTCTACAAAGGATGCACTAGTTAGTACAACTTAAAACACATACAGTAGTTCTCTATACTTGTTTTTTTTTAAGTGCAACCGGTTTGCATGCTTTTTCGAAGTACTCGTACTCGTTGTCTCCCGCTTTTTCCGGAACCGGGTCGCAGGGGCAGCAGACTAAGCAGAGACACCCAGACCTCCTCCGTTGGGGGAAGCCGTAGGTGCTCCCAGGGAAGCCGAGAGACATAGTTTCTTCAGCGTCTCCTGGGTCATCCCCTGGGCCTCCTCCTGGTGGGACGTGCCTGGAACACCTCCCGATGGAGGCGTCCAGGGGGGATCCGAAAATGATGTCCGAGCCACCTCAACTGACTCCTCTCGATGTGGAGGAGAACCGGCTCTACGTACACTGAGCCTCTTCCGAATTTTTTAAAATAATGATGACTAATTGAATTTTACAGTGTATTTATTTTATTTTTTCTGTCTTAATGTTGGCAGTGGGCTTTATGCTGCCCTGCAAGGCTTTAAACCTGGTTTTGAATGGAGACAAAGCCATTCTCAAGCACATGTCAAGGAGCTCATTGTGAGCCTGGATCCAGATTTATTTTTGATTCTGTTCATGGTGGAGAATCCTGCTTCCCAGCAGCAGGTTGAGCCAACCATCCTCTAAATGTGCAGGGTCATCTTTGAGCAACATTTCACTTTTCTTTCACTTTTCTTTCTGCTCTCTTTTTCTCATCATCTTCTACTTCATGAAGGGAAAAGTGAGATTTTACAACCCAGGCACAGTGATAGATCCTTACATACCTGTACCCAGAACCTCTGAACCGGCGTGCATAACCATAACGCGTGAATATAATTATCAAGATGATTGCCTGCACACTGTGGACAGATATTAGATTGTTTAACACCCATCTTGAATAACCTTTGACCTGTATAGTGCACTCTGGGGAGGATTTTGTATTAACTGTAAATTGGGGTTTCTAGTCATGTTAAAAGTTCTTAGACATATCTGAGCCCAGATGTTTTGTTCAAAGCTGACTGATAAATCCTCCTCCCATTTAGTAATAGGGAGAGATATTGTATCATCCAGTTTAGTCAGTGTCCTGTATAATTTAGACAGTAGTTTTGGGGTTTAACTCTAGGAACTCTGATATATTAGCTGGAATTCTAAACCTCCATCAATATGCTTACATTTATTTCTAATTATAGCTTTAATTTGCCCATATTCTAAGAATTTATTTTTGTTAATGCCATATTGCAAATTTAATCTAGCAAATGTGATAAACCACGTACCTTCAAACAAATGATCCAGATATGCGGACATACCTTTATTCTTCCAGTACTGGAAAAGTTTACTGCCATTATTGTTTCGGTAGAATGTCAGGGTTATTCCAGATGGGTGTAAATGCACCGCACGTGGGATAAGTGTGATGAGTTCGTCATTTTTAGAAATTCCCCACCCATGCTGTCAGGGAAGAGCTGATGTTAATATTTTTAAAACATGAGTGCCGCTTGATCTTAGAGCTAATGAACCGCAAATCTGAAATTATGATATATATTACTGCATATTTCCTGTTCTGTGTCTATCCAGGGCTCATCTAAGGCATTATGTTTTATCCATTTAGAGATGTATTGTAATCTATTTGCTAAGTAGTAGTGTTGGAAGTTAGGTAAATCTAGTCCCCCTCTGTCGTTAGTTTTCTGTAGTGTCTTTAAGCTGATACGAGGGGTGTTATCCTTAAAAACAAATGTAGAGATGGAAGAGTCAAGAGATTTAAACCAGTCAGATGGTGGGTTATTGGGGATCATTGAAAATAAGTAGTTAATTCTAGGTAAGACCATCATTTTAATTGAGGCTACCTTATGAATATTGGGAAATCGGAAGCGATTTCCATCTTTCTAGGTCCTCTTCTATCTTTTTTAAAAGAGGGATGTGGTTGAGTTTTGGTAAATCAGCTAATTACGTATTACTATAGATTTATAGAGTAATCCCACGGTACCTGAACTGACCACTGAACTTCCCTTCTCACTTCCAGTTCCAGGTTACCTACCCAGTTCCAGATCCAACTCCTGTTTAACCCACTCAATAAACCTGTTAAAGTTTTTCCATGCTCTCTGAGTGGTTTCTCTGCATGTGGGTCAGATTCGTTAAACCGATCATGACAGATACAAGCAATTCCATTTGTTACTGTTTAAACTTATATTTTAAAGTTTTTTTATTAATTTTTTAACTTTTCAATTAGCTTTTTAGCTTTTTTTTTCTTAACAAATTAACTTAATTTTCAACCTAATTTATAGTAGATAATATAAAAGGGGTATATGAAAAGAAATTTTGTTTTGTATACTCTCTGTGTATACAGAAAGACAAGTAATGTCCGAGTCTAATGTCGTCCAAGACTCATTTAATTGGTCAAATGCCAGCATCTTAGCTGAATAGAAGTCTTGTGCTTCTAGCCCCCACTGAGGGGGGGGGACTCCATTTATAAGGTGTGTTCTAGTTATCAAATTATGGTTATTTGCCCTGTAAAGGTTAGGGTAATTTTTATGTCCTTTGTATTTCAGGAATCCTTCTTTAGTCTGTTGTTCTTTTGAAACCCACACTGGTCGGTGTGTGTGGGTTTCCTGTAGACTTCTATCTTGAGTTGTCTGTCTTCCATGATGCGCACCGCGCAGTCCAGGAAAACATGGCTGTCATCTTTCACGTCTTCCCAGGGGAACTTGATGTTTCTGTCCACTTCGTCGATGTGGTCTGTGATCGCGTTGATATCCTTGGTCTTTATTTGAACCCATGTCTCTCATTCCAAGGCTTGCAGAGATTTTCTTTCCGCCTTTATCCGATGTTTTATTTCTATAATAGTTAGTGTTGCACCAATGCCATTTTTTAGCCCCGATACCCGATGCGCTGATGCCATTGTTTGGCACCAATACCGATACCTGGCTATTGGCCGATACCAATACCATACCAATACTATCTGTTTGAAATTGATGTGTGTGTAAATATGAAGAACTGCATACTACTTGGATGTAAAATAATTGCCATCATGGCTTTGTCAAGCTGCTGCCTACCTTTGTGAAGCAGGAAAAAGACTAATACAAAGTGAATCCAGTAGAACTTTTTATTTCCTACCTGGAATGGGTGACAATGGTAGAATAAACTTATGGCTCTCAAAATGGTATCAGTGCCCTATTTGTTTGTACTCGCCGATACCGATACCACCATTTTAGTGCTGGATCGGGGCCCCGCCTGATACTGGTATCGGTATCATCGGTGCAACACTAATATTAGCATACCGTATTTTCACGACTATAAGGCGCACTTAAACGTCTTTTTTTTTCCCTCAAAATGTGCGGTGCGCCCTTTGGTGCGGTGCGCCCTATGTGTGTTGTAACTGCTACTTTTGAGACCACCTCATTGAGGAGATGATGAAAGAGTGGCTGAATGTAAGGAGACCAGGTGTTTTTTTTCCACTCATCACCATCGCTGTTAATATGTGACTCCATGCGTGCCCATCTCACAGCTGATGTCAAAAACATGGGGAAACAAATTAACGCTGTGCTCGCTGTTTAACCGCTCGACATCGGTGTGAACCAGACCCAGCAGGTGCAGCAGAAGCAGCGAGTTTACATGCAAAGTCAATGGTTGACGCGCGTGGCTGAGGCAGGTGTATGTGAGGAGACCAGGTGGGTTTTTCCACGCATCGCCATCGCTGTTAATCTGTGACTCCATGCATGCCCATCTCACAGCTGATGTGAAAAACATGGTGAAAAAAAATAAACGCTGTGCTCGCCGTTATCTCGGGAGGTCTGACAAAGGAACTTCAACCGCTCGACATCGGTGTGAACCGGCCGTTCAAAGTAAGGCTGCGAGCGGCGTGGGCGATGGATGACAGACGGAGACCACAGTTTCAGGATAAGTGGAAGGCAGCGCCGGGCAAGTTACGCCACCGTTTGCTGGATGGATTGTAGATGCTTGGACTAACGTGTCTGCTGGCACTGTTGTTCAAGCTTTCGCAAAAGCCGGCATTATTTCTTCCGAGGAGCCGCCCGACACGGAAAGTGACTCTGACAGCGAAGAAGGGGAAACTGGCATGTCTGATTTAAGCGCCAGCTGTTTAATTCAGAAACAGAGGAGGATGACTTTGATGGGTTTGATTAATACTTTGTAATAAATACATGAATAAAACACAATCATACTCAGTTTTGCTCGCTCTATTTTCTCCCTGAAAGCAATTCAGCTTAGCAGCCTCTGAAGCGTCTCCTCCTCTTCACCGCGGCGGCTGGCAGGTGTTTTTTCATCTAAATAATCTAAATCTTGCAGCTATATTTGCTGTGATCAGTGGGAATAAAGTAGTTTTAATATGTTTTTAAGTGAGAAAGTCCACCTGAAAACTTAATAATTGCAGTCAGTTCATCCAGATTATCTATTTCTGTCGGAGGCGCTCAGACCCCCACATACCAGCGGTGCACCGACAGTAGAAATCCCTTCATCAGCAGCCTCTAGGCCGGGTAGCCTCCAGGTTCACCGCGGCTGCTGGCAGGTGTTTTTCATCTAAATAATTTTAACTGCAGGCACCAGGATACCGGTAATAAAAGCGAACATATTCCGTCGGCAGGTTTCAGGATTTTAAGTTAATTTAGGAGTGATCACAGCGCTGTGTCATCTGCGATGTGTCTGTCTCACGGCCAGCTGCCAGGTTTGATTAATTCTTTGTAATAAATACATGAATAAAGCACAATCATACTCAGTTTTGCCCCTGCTGTATTTTTAAATACGCAGTAGAGGTATTTAAAGGTAGTAGAGGACATGTACCTGTATATAAAAAACGCGCCCTATAGTCCGGTGCGCCTTATGTGTGTGTTAAATACAGAAATGGCACACATAACTGAGACTGCGCCTTTTAGTACGGTGCGACTTATGGTCGTGAAAATACGGTACTACAATTCATTTTGCCTTCTATATACCTTGGTTACAACATTTCTACATTTACACTATACTTGTTAATGTGATTTAAGTTTAGATATAATTGCTGCTTTTTTAGCTCGATCTCTCTCTTTCATAAGATCGTTTAATTCTTGATCCAACCTCGGGTTGTAAACATTTCAAACAGGAAGATTTTTTTATTGGTGCATGATTTTCTACAATTCTCATCAAGGTTTGATCAGAAAGCTGAAATGCCTTCTCTGATCCTTTAGAAAAAAAAAAACCTGTATGGACAGCTTGCTGTCTACACTTCATATTGTAAAAGATTAAATCTTCTTTTCATTATTGTTTTTGGACCCTAGGAACATTTGTTTTTTCTCGTCACCGTAAAGAGATGCCAGAACATTGGGAAGCAAACCACCGATAAGCCGCACCGGCAATACCCTCAGTATAAACAGAGTGGTCGGGTTGTTAGCTGATCCAGCCATATTCAGTTAATTGATTATCTGCGTGATAATCCACATGTTATGTTGTGTTTACAATAAAAGTTGTCTAAGTTATTGCTGTGCTCATTATTTGGACTTTCGTAGGACAGTCAGAAGAATTCCAGTCTATGTTGAAATACACACATTGTGTCCAAATATTCACTATTTGCATTTGGAGGTCTGTAACAGCACCCTATAAGTATTGGTTTTAGATGTTTCAGAC
>JAGKQL010002837.1:0-12449 GCA_018398635.1 Cyprinodon brontotheroides | reverse complement strand
ATTTTCCAATGTTATTCCAAACGTTAATGTAATTTTATTGGAATATGTCCTGTCTCTTGTAATAACGCTTCCCTACTATTACACCTCTTATTTAATATTAATGTTAAATAATGATTGTGATGGATGGTTTTTCAAGGAAAAAAGTTCACATTTGTTTAGATTTAATTGAAGACCAGAAGCCTTAGAAAATAAGTTTATACTTTGGAGAGCTAAAGCAATTAGTTCTTCATTTTTCAAAATAATAGTTGTATCGTCGGCCAGTTGACTAATTATTATGTTCTTATCCAATAACTAAATTCCAGATATAGAACTGTTTCAATTAATATTGACAGCATTTCTACAACTATTATGAATAATAATGGTGAACTTCCACAGCCCTGATGATTTCCTCTGGTAATATGGAACCTATTACTGTCACAGTGGGGGTGGAGGTTTGACAGGTCCCAAATGCAGACATGAAATTTGAGGTGGTTAATTGAATGTTTAATTAACCGAAAGTATAACAAAAGCAAAAATCCAAAAACATAAATCCACAAAAATCCTGAAAACTTTTGAAGTGATGTTATGAGACGCAGTTTCCAGGCTTTCGAGGCACGCAGGTCGAGCAATGGAGGGGGCGCTTCCCCGAAGCGTGTGTCGAAGTGGATCCAGACATCCAGATATTTGGATTGAGAAAAGCTTCCTGGAGAGATAGCTTAAACGCCTTCTCAACTCTTGGAAACCTCAAAGTCTAGTGGATTTTTTTAAATTTATTTTTTACTTTTATGGAATATTTGCTAAGTAGTAGTGGAAGTTAGGTTGCAATTGTAGACCTGAGGGATTCTGTAGAGAGCAAATAATTGGTATTATTATTGTTGGGATCTGGGAGGTCTGTCCACCTTCCTCCAGCAGAGGGCGCCCCTTGGTCTCCTGGAGCTGAGCTGAGGACCACACCTGATATCCATCAGTCATCGGGAGACCAGCTTTATAAGCAGCGGCTGAGCTTCCCTTCAGTGCCAGAGTGTTGAATTAGTCACGGTAGCCAACCTGAGCCAACCAGTCTACTTGACTCTCTGACTCCCCGAAAACCTTGAACCTGATCCTGATCAGTTTGTCCTCTCTGTTCTTCTAGGATGATCCTGACAGAAACCTGGAGCTCTGGAGGAGCTAATGTTTGGAAACCAGCCTGCCTGCTCTGAGAAGCCAAAACCTGAAGACCCTCAGTCTGAATCTCCCTGATAGTTCTCTGGAGAGACCGTGGAGAATTACTCAAGGTCTGAAACTCGCTAGCCTGAAGCTAAGGCCTGCCGCTGCAAGCCCTCTGCTGAATCCTCAGTCTCTGGATCCAACCGGTACCCTCCCTCAGACGCTCAGCCTGAAACTCTGGACAGAGTACCCGAACCTGTTTCCAACACCTGTCATAACCTCATGTTTTTTCAATAAACAGTCTAACTTTCCTCCTGACTCCGTGTGTGTTCTGCATGTGGGTTAGGAACCTAAAACCCATCATGACAATTATAGATTTAGATTCAGTCAGTTCTTAGTCCATCGGCTGTTGGCCTAAAGTTGCCTTCCCCCCTCCGAGTGCATCCTGCGTTTCATGTTTCCCTGATCAAGCCCTACCTCCCTAGTCCCCTGTTTCCTCTTCCCAAGCTGCCTCCCCCGCCCGTATCATCAATGACCACCCAGCCTACACAGTTAGGCGCATTATGGATGTGCGGCCTCGTGGGCGGGGTAGGCAGTCCTTGGTGGACTGGGAGGGATATGGTCCTGAGGAGTGGTGCTGGGTTCCGCCCTCCTTCATTTTGGATCTCTGCCTCATCAATGACTTGGAGTGTTCAGCGGCCTCTGTTTCGGGTCGTCCGCTAGGCGGTGTCCGTTGAAGGAGGGGGGGCGGGTACTGTTAGGTCTTTGTGTTTTTGTTTACTTACAGGGTGGCAGGCTTCATGGGTTCCAGCTGTTACTCCCTGATGACAATCAGTGGGGGCTTTTATATTGGAGCAGTTTCCTGGAGCAAGCTGCCAGTTGGTTCTGCTCTCTTAGTGGTAATGTGGCACCCGAGAGGTGCGATCGTCTTAAAAAAAAACCCATAAAACCCAAACAGACTGCGGCAATTGTGAGCAGGGCTCTAAAAAAGTTTAATGGATTAAAATCCAATAAAAAAAGAGATAAAAAAAAGTTAAAAAGGGAAAGGGTTAAAAAGAAAGATAAAAATACGGATGGTGAAGAGCAGCAGAGTCAATGGGCGAGTCTGTTAAAAGACGTGCACTTGGCGGGTATAATGGAGGGCACCGTCCACCCCAGCGCTGGATCCTAGTTCCGGTACGCTGCGCGTGTGGGGCCTCTCCAGCATAGCTGGCCTTAGCGAGGTCACCTCCACCACGCGCCTCCACCCCAGCGCTGGATCCTCGTTCTGGCACGTTGCGCATGTGGGCCTCTCCAGCGTAGCTGGCCTGCGAGGTCACCTCCAACACGCGCCAGTGCGCTTCGCTCCATGACGGGCCTCTCTGCACCTTCGGCTCCGTGCGCGTCTCTGCACCTCGCTCCGGTGCGCTGTCCCTCCCGCATGCGCTGCACCTCCGCCGGCGTGCGTCCTTGCACCTTTCTCCGGTGCGCGTTCTCCGGTGCGCGCCTCTCTGGTGCGCTGCCTCTGCACCTCGCTCCGGTGCGCGTCTCTCTGGTGCGCGCCTCTCCGGTGCGCGTGCCTCCGGTGCGCGTCTCTCTCTCCGGTGCGCGCGTCCCGCTCCGGTGCGCGCTCCCTCTCCGGTGCGGCCCTGTCTCTCCGGTGCACGCTCTCTCTCCGGCGCGCGTCTCTGGTGCGCTCGCCTTCCGGTGCGCGTCTGCCCCGGCGCGCTCCTCTCCGGTGCGCGTCTCTCTCTCCGGCGCGCTCCTCTCCGGTGCGCGTCTCCCTCCCGGTGCGCGTCTCCCTCTCCGGTGCGCGCCTCTCTCTCCGGTGCGCGCCTCTCTCTCCGGTGCGCGCCTCTCTCTCCGGTGCGCGTCTCTCCACCTCGCTCCGGCGGGCCTCCTGCCGTCAGTCCCCAAGGCTCTCCCGCTGCTTCCGCTCCGTCCGGCTCCCTCCAAGATCGGCCTTCCCCAACCAAACCTTCCCATGTCCGGTGTCCTTCTCTCCAACCAAGCAGCTGCCTTTTTTAAATCAGCGTCCCAGTCGGCACGCTGCTTGGTTGATGGGGAACACCTGTGCCGTTTCTGTGGGCGTGTCCAGGTGTGAGTGGCAATGTGGCCTCCAAACAAAATCCGAAAAAAACATGCAACACACAAAATTGAAAACAAGCAGACAAGTTCAAAATAAAGAAAATCCAAAATTAGAAAACATGCAATAAACTTAACAAAAGGGCCACATTACCACAGGTAAAACAGGTCAAGCTCTGTTAGTGAACTAAGCTCCCAGAGTCTCCTCTAACCTCTCCTTGCTCTCGTCCTCCACAGAACCAGATCGGACGCTCACCAGGATCAGGTCCGTTCCCTTCATCTTCTCTCTGCTCTGGAACTGGACCCCTTACAGGACCAATCAGCCTGCCTGTCCACCCTCAATCCAACACAAGACCATCCTCTGGAAAACTTGACTGAGCTCTTCTCCCATTAAACCAGGAAATAAACCATTAAATCTGCCCCTGTGTCCGCAGTTGTCGTTTGCCTAAGAGTCTGGTAAGCACCATGTCAAGTTTAGGGATGAGAACAATCACTCCTTGCTTCATAGTTGGCATTAAATAAAAACTTCCTTATTTTGGTTGACAAGAATTGATAAAAATTAACAGTAAGGCCATCCAAACGAGGGGATTCATTTAAGATAATTTTCTTAACAGCAGTATCCAACTTTTCAATTTTTAGTTTGGCATCACAGATGGTTTTAAAGGATAAATCAAAGAGGATAGATTATTGAATATGATCACGATCTATATTAGAGTAATTAGCCGAATGAAGTTTACAATAAGTAAAAAACAACTTCCTTCTCTAATAATTTAGGATATTTACATTCTTTTCTTTTAATTCATTTATAGTTGACATACAATTATTAGTCTGTTACGTTCTAATTTAAAGAAATATGACAAATTCTTTTCTCCTGCTTCAATCCATTTTGCAGAAGACCTAAAAAAGGCACCTTGTGCTTTATTCAAATAAAGCTGATCTAACTTAGTTTGCAATTCCATAAAATGAGTTGTTCTTCAGGACCAAAATTAGGTTTGATGCAACATTAATAGATTTCATTCAAAATATCTATTTCACATTTCTTTTGTTTAGAATTAAGGTTTTTGTTGACATCAATGCTAAATTCTCTTATTTTAAACTTCATAAATTCCCATTTGTTGATCCTACAATAGAGTAAATCTCCGTCACATTAAAACCTCAAGGCCTGTTTTCTGAACGTGCCTGACGTGAAAGAGCGTTGAACCCAGAATTTAACTACATCTAAATCACTATTGCCACCTAGGGGCAACTAGTGGTAATACCCTTTTTTAACAAAACTAATCTTATACCAATTCTGGCACTTTTTAATTTTTTATTATTATGTCAACTCTCAGAGAGGATAGCAAAGGTGTACATGAACAGATAAAGATCAATTACAATAAAAGAACAACTAACGGGGATTTATCTCAGAAAAAATGTAAAACAAACATAGACAAAGCCATCGAGATAATAAAAACAAAAATGTGAATGCACTTAAAATAGCAGATGTTTGGAGAAATCAAGTCTCAATTTTTTTGGCATGTTTGTCATTTTTTATCTTCTTAAGAGAAGAAAAATGAATTTTAAAGTCATTAATAAACCAGTGAAAGGAAGGTTTAGAATTTCTCCATTTAGCGCAGTGGATCTGATATTTACCCAACAGCAGGAGGACATTAATAGTATCAGAAACAGGCTGGGGAAGATGGTCCATATAAAAAATGACATCATTTAGAGCAAAAGGGGGAACATCATTCATTTTCAAAGAAATCCAATCTTTCAACTCTTTCCAGAAGCGGTGTGTAGGACAGAGGTAAAACATATGTTCAATGGTTTCACTATTATTATTACAAAAGGAACATTGATCCACCTCAAAACCAAATATTTTTCTTAAAAATTCTGCCACAGGATACATTTTGTTTATAACTTTAAAATGTGTTTCTTTGACTTTAGGTAGAATAGGCCATTTAACACATTCTGAGAAAGCTTTATCGACTGTATCTGAGTTAACAGGAAAATCTCTGTTCCACGTAAATCTATCATAATCAGGAACTTTTCTGGCTTTCAAAAAATTGTTAATTAATTTATTATTGCATTTTTTATCAAGCAAATTGAATTGTGAAATCAACAAACTGGGCAAAATTCTGGCACTTACACCAAGTTGAATCCTTCCAAAACTGAAGGATTCAACTTTAATTACTTAACGCCCTTAATTAATTAAAGCGTTTAATTAATTATTGCCCTGTTCTGCTCTGCTAGAGCGGCGTTCGTTCCTTCCTACAACAATGGAAAAGCAGCCAGAGTCAAAACAAATTACAGACACTTTGCTTAACAGTAACATGTTATGAATAAACCTTGAGAAAGAATCTGGTTTGTTATGGAAGAAGCTCTGTCTGGTCTACAAACACCATCCTGCAGAGAATGGTGCGGCCTTCAAGGTGAAGCAGACTGAGTGAAAACATTTATAGTGAGTAAATAGGATAATTTTATATATAATGGAAGAGAAATCTAAATTTTCCGACAACAGGTGGTAAATATCTTATTTAATTAGATATTATTTCAGCTGTTATATATTGATTATGATATATAACTAGCTGTGTGTTAGAACAATAAATGAAAGAGTGATTTAAGCTCTAATCATGGTCAAACAGTTAATTCTGCACATACATGGAATAATTTCACCACAACTTCTGTTCAAAATATAAGAGTTTATTAACAGAAATCATTCTGACAGATGGACATCCATGCTGACACCAATACAATCAGAACATTTTTTCTCTTTACATCTAAAACTCCATGACAGACGGACACTTAATTAATCCCCGACAGGAGAAACTCGCCTAAAATAGAATAACCCCTATAACTCCATTAGGGAAACGAGCTGCAGGGAAATGAGATTTGTATTTTCAAGAAGAATCAGTGGAGCACGTTATATTATTTGCACTAAATATGTAATTGAGAGAAATGAACTGGTAAATTACGGAAGCTGACAGGGACAGCATTGAAATGTAAGTGAAATAAAATAAAATAAAAACGGCCATTCAGCAATCCAGGGAAAAATACATATCAGAGGCACAGAGGAGTGATAAAACTGAAAGGATTTTAATGCATTTATTTTTTCAGGAAATACATTATTAACCTTTATAGTTAAAACCGGTACACATTATTACCACATTATAGTTTAGTCCGCTTATGTATTTGTTTGTTTTTCAGGTGGTGGGAGATGTAACTTGGGTCTATGTCTCTGTTCGAAATCCTGGGACGCTGGCCCTTAAGCGCCGACAAACCCTGGCCAAACTAATTTTTTTCACCAAACTGTAGCCTCTCATCCAATACGGTAAGTCGGGCGTGCTTCGGGGTCTGTAAACAATCTTTTTTTTTCACAGCCTTCAGAGTGGGAAGATTTTTGAAACGCCGTTTTCGCTTTCCATCTTTAAGCTCTAACCGCATTTTTTTACACGCATGCGCCATAGCTGCCGCTTCTAAAACACCCATAAAGATGCGCGCTTACACAGTATCACAACAACAATGCCGCACGTGTTGAATACCGGTTGCTGCTCATGCTACTCACCCTGCTGTCGGCCTTACAAACAGAATCTTCTTCTTCTTCTGGAATATCTCCAGGAAGAAATGCAGAGCAATATCGATACAAGTTCAGCACCTGAATTTGACTTGAACTACCTAAATGAACCCAAGAGGGCAACCATGTATAAATATATTAGTGCGCATGCCCAACATTTCGTCACTTATCGCTTCTTTTTGCTTTGGCACCACAGCCCCATTTACAGGCCTGGCATACATTTTGCAGCGCTTTCATGCATCTCGTGTGGACGATCATATTTATTTTTTACGCTCGCCTTTACGACAAACGCTCTGGAAAATATTAGCCGCTTTCGTGTTCGCTTTTGACTTCGCGGTGACGGGCCTATGTCATAGCCCAAAAGTGGCGCTGAGGTCTGGTCGGATTCCAAGAGTCCTCGTTATGCGGCCCTTAAAATGCTTCCTTCTTTTGCCCGATTTGAAGGATCGGTCCGAGTGTATCCTCGCGGTATTCTTGGTTTACCCAGGATTCATTGCGAGACCAAGCAAGCCGGGATGGCTCCCTGATCAGAGGAAAAGTTACTTTTGTCAGCTGAATAGTGGTAAATATTGGAACTTCAGCTTAATAGAGAGTAACCCAGTCTTCGTGAATAGTTCCGCCTGAGATTAAAGAAAATAGTTGTTTTAATGGTTATAGAGTCAGGATATGTGGCAGTAATGCTTGGATTTATCTAAAGGTTTTTATCTGTTACTGTGTAAAATGGGTTTGGCTGGAATTCTAGCGGACAGATTCTAATGGCCAAGTATCTGCAGACCATAAATCTGATAGGAGTTTTGCAATTTTTTATTGCTGTTTTGCACAATATGCTTAACTAAGAATTTTTGTTGTTGAATATTAGAGATTAAGCAGATATTTTATACATACATTGTTTAGATTTACTTGTATCTTTCTACCCTCTTCCAATATAGAATAGAAAATCCCTTTTATTGTGCCACAATGGCCAAATTTACAGCAGCAGGAAGATTTCATTGAAAATGTTTGAATCTCACAGCCAAAATCTTCTTCCGGTCTCCCTTATTTTCACGGACTTGAAGGATCCAGTCTAGGTAGGACCGCTGGCTCTGAGGGATAGAAGCCAGTGTTTTCGAACAGATGCTTCTTGTTCGAAAAACCTAAGACGCTTCCTTAGAAGACCGGATTCGAAGGCCGATTACGTCCATAGCGCCGGGCGCCGAGGTCTGGTCGGATTCCAAGACCTCCTCGTTATGCGGCCTTAAAATGCGTCCTTCTTTTGCCCGATTTGAAGGACGGGTCTGATGTATCCTCGCTATCCTTGGTTTACCCAGGATTCATTGTGAGACCAAGCAAGCCGTGATCAGAGGAAAGGTTACTTGGCGCCTAACAGTGGTGAAAATTGGAAGTTCAGTTTAATATAATACAAGTCATTTAATAGTTCCGTCTGAGATTAATGAAAATAGTTGTTTTAATGGTTATTGAGTCAGATATGTGGCGGTAATGTTTGATTTATCTAAAGGTTTTAATCTGTTACTGTGTAAAATGGGTTTGGCTGTAATTTAAGGACAGATTCTAATATATCTGCAGGGTGGGGACTATAAATCTGATAGGAGTTTATCTTTTTATTGCTGTTTTGCACAATATGCTTAACTAAGTATTTTTTGTTGTTGAATATTAGAGATTTTGCAGATATATTTTTTATACATACATTGTTTAGATTTACTTATATCTTTCTACCCCTTTTATAGAATAGAATAGAAAATCCCTTTATTGTCCCTTACAATGGGCAAATTTACAGCAGCAGAAAGATTATTGAAAAATGGTCACACAAATGTGGACCTTAGAAAAATGTATAAGAAAATAACATAATAGGGAAGAGTTAAAATATAAACAATAAAATACTGTAAAGTGTTTTAACAATATAAAACTGGAGAATAAATAACCAATATGCAGCTATGGACATTTTTATAGTGATGGATATTTGAAAATAGCAGCAACATCAGAGATGTGCAGAATGACAGCAGCAGGTTATTTAACTGACTAAGGTTTCTATCATTACATTTGATTTGATTTGTTCCTGCTCCCGGTGGTTGGAACCTTTATTCCACTCTGGATTCTTGTGAGTGTAGTCTTTGTTCACTTCACAATAAAAAAGAAATAAATAAACAGTTTTGAAAACTTCTGTATTCATTCTTTTCCTGCTTTGGATGCAGCCCAGGTTTTCGAACAGAGCCTTATTTTAACATAGAAATCGTAGGGTGACCCGGATGTAGATGTAGGTGCGCATGCGCAATGAGCTGCTGGTAGGGATCGGGTAGCATTAGCAGCATTAGCTTAGCTTGTGTGTGGAGTCATTGTAGAGAGGCTGATAATCTGGGAGTGTTTGCAGTGAGAATGTCTTCAGTCCAGCTTCAAGGAGAGTTTATCACCGAGCAGTTAACTCCTGCTGAAGAAACATTCACGGAGTTTAAAGGGAGTTTGGTCAATTCGGAGGAAAAGATGGACGATCAACATCTACTGCTGGATTTCACCAGGATCCCCCAGATCATCTTACACCGGATAGGTAGGAAACACCTGATAGAAACGATTCCCTGATGATGCACACTGTGGATTTTAGCCTCATCTGATTGGAAAACTGCTTAGAGGAGATCAACATGCTAAGCTAAAGCTAACCTACGGTCAGCGGCCATCTTACTGCGGTCAGCTCGCTCACTTCCAGCATTGGGTTTTAATGACTGCGGTCAAGTTAGTAATTTTCTCCGGTTAAACCTCTTCTTCGCTCCGAGTTCACTGCAATCACAGAAAGCCGTCTCTACCATAGAGATAATATTAGAGTAGACCCCGCATTGACTGTCTCTGCGCAGACATTACGGGCGCCATCTTGGGGAGGTCATCCTGCTGCCCTAACCTGCTGCTTTAAGCAGAACAGTAGAAGGATGCCTCAGCACTGCAGCGGAGTTTAGTTTAAATCAACAGACTGTTGACATCAGGGCTGGAGGGAGAACTTCATGAAGGCATCAGAGCTTTGGAAGACATTACTAAATAAACAGCAGATATACACTACATAGAATAGAAACTCCCTTTGTTGGCCCACTGTGGGGAAATAGTGGAGTTACAGCAGCAACAGATTACAGCAACACTGCTCACACTATGTGGACCTTAGAAAGTTTATAAAGATAATAGGATCTGGAAGAATATGGACTGTAAAACACTCCAACAGCTGGGATGATGTTTAAATCCATTAATTAGGATTACAGTACTTTAGATTGGGATTTCTAATGATCCTTCATTGCTTCATGTGGCTGTTATGACACTGCCATGGTCTGTAACCATGTTCATAAAGTTACCTGTGATGTCAACAAACCCTCTGTCTGTCAATGGAGCCGCGTTGTTTGATTTGCTTCCAGAGAAACTTTCAATCATTAAGGGTTTAGATTTACATGTAATTTGAAAGTACTTTGACTCACTAAAAGCCGGGCTTTTAGTTAGGAATATTTCATGATTTACATTTAAAAGTAGCCTGACGTACGATGTCCTAGCCAATTCTGTAGTCAGTTCATAAAGTTGATGATGCTGTCTCCATAGAGCTGTGATTATGGAGGCCGCGTGTTTGAAATGAACCAGGAAAAAATGCCTCTGCACTCAAAATGGATAGACCTACAACCAATAAGAAAGCGGAGTGCGCTGGTACGTGATGTTAAGCGACACATAGTTGTTGTCAGCAAAAATCAAATGGTGCAGTTGCACCATGCCTAGAATAAGAGGATGAGCCTAGATGGCGTTTCTCTGTTCCTCTTTTAAAGAGCTTAATTTGCTGTCGATATCTTCTAGAACAGACCTAATAGCAGAATTATTTTACTCACCTAAACTCTGAAGAGCGGCAGCCATTTATATTTATCTTGTCACCCAAACGCGCGCTTTGGTCGCGTGGTTGATGCGTTACTGTTGATCATCTGTCCATCATCATATAAAGCCCGCTATGATAAGTTTAGCAGATCAGCACCGGCAGCCTTTAGTTAATGGACTGATCTTAATTAGCCTCCACTGGTATCTTTTAAAGACCAGACCTGTTTTTAGCACCCAGTGGGGCTGGAAGCGATATTCCAGAATACAGCTTATCGATTAAAAAAAATGGCTATTTTATCTCTATGGTCAGCCACATTTTTTATTGAAAGATTTGGCTGCATATTTTGTCTTACTGCCTGGACTTTCTAGTCTAAATAATATGGCTAAATGAGGGGCATTTTAATAAAGAACACAAACACAGACTTTTAATTAAATATTTATTTAGCCTTTTTTGTTAACAGCTAAGTTTTCTTGAAAAATAACTTAACAGAACCTGATTTATGTTTCACTGACAAACTGACTAAAGTGAGTGACCAGAAGAGTGACCAAAATAAATATAACTAAAATTTTGTTTTGGAATAAATGGCCCCTCAGCATTTTCTCTCAATTGTTAGAACTATACGTGGGAAACTGTCCAGAACTGAAAATATATATATATATTTTCCGAAGATTCCTCGTGGAGGAGAGCAGCGTCGGGGCCTCACACAGCTCGTACTCCCTCGGCTGTGAGCGGCTGAGATGATAAAAAGTTGGTTGTGTTGTGTTATCAGACTGGTTTTCACTGGTTCCCGACACATTTCCAGATGACTGTGGTTTGTTTTGGTCCGACTTGCCCATGACCGAAATACTCCCAGACTGCCTGAACTACAAAAACCCTTCTTTGAAACAATCTCCTTGCTCGGGTCCGGACACACCTTTCATGTGCTCTTGTGTTGTGGTTTGAGAGGCTTGGGCTTGGTGACGGCGCGCTTGAAGGTCCATTGTGATTGGTTAGGTAGTGAAGTTAGTGACTAGCATAAACCTACATGCTAAGGCTCGCTATGAGAAGGAAGGAAAACGGCGCTTTTAGTGACCGGCAGCCTTTATCAATGGGTCTTTTTCTATTGGCGACACACAGCCTATCACTGAGCGATATATATTCATTGAGACCTGTACATAGGACCTGAAGCCTCCACATACAAGCAGTTAACAAGTCTTATATCTCTGGAAGTTCATCTGACTAATGAATAGCTGTTGGATCTTAAGATCTTCAGACTCAACACAGAAAACTGTTGTTTCCATGAAGGTAGATGAACATCTGTGAAGCTACGTCGGCTATACAGTTTGTTCAGAAACATTTTATTTCACTCTAAAACATTTTTTGATTCTGAAGGAGGAAAGCAAAAATCAACAAAAAATAATTTTAAAACTGAATTTACAACCAGATGAGGAAGCTGTCCGGATAGACTCTACAGCTTTGATGATAAAAGTGGCTGACAGTAGAGCAGTGACTGGTCTTTTATAACCTGTGATTTTAACATCACAGCTGCAGTGCATTCTGCAAGATTTAGGTCCAATCTGTTTATATCAGCATGAGGATGATTAAAGTGAGGTGTCCTTTCTTTAACCTACGATAGAAAGTCTTTCTGCTGTTTGTCTTTCAGACCGCCTTCAGGATTATGTTGGAAAAGAGGAGGATTTCTCTGACCAGCAGCTCTGTGAACAGGGAGGAATTCCAGTTTGGACCAAGAGGAACCAGAAGCTCTCTGCAGATAAAAGAAGAGCAGAAAGAACCAGAACATCCCTGGACAAAAGGGAAAACCATGGAGCTCCCCATTGAGTAGGCAGGAAGAGAATCTTGTTCACAGCAGAATGAAAGTGAAGATACAAGCGAGGAACCATTTCC
>JAGKQL010002833.1:0-29382 GCA_018398635.1 Cyprinodon brontotheroides | reverse complement strand
CAGTTAAAATTAGATTCAATTTGAATCAATTCAGTTTATTTATATAGTGCCAATTCACAACATTTATTATCTCAAGGCACTTTAGAGAGACAATTCAACTAGAACCATCCATCCATCAATCCATTTTCTCACACGCTTTATCCCAAGCGGGGTCTCCAGTTTTCTACGGGCGAGAGGTAGGGTACACCCTGGACAGGTCGCCAGTTAAGCCAATTAACTTAACAGTTAAGTTTTTGGACCGTGGGAAGAAGCCGGAGTACCCGGAGAGAACTCACGCATGCTCAGGGAGACATGCAAACTCCATGCAGAACAACCCTGGGCCGGAAATTTTACCTTCTTGCTGCATGAAAGCAGTGCTACCCACTGCACCACTGAGCAGCCCTCAACTAGATCCTCAAATAGAAGTTTGAACATTTTCTAAGGAAAACCAGCTGATTGCATCAACTCATTGACTCAAAAGCAATCCCCCACACCAAGCATGCTTGTAGCAACACTGGAGAAGAAAACTCCCTTTTAACAGGAAGAAACCTCCAGAACAACCAGGCTCAGTGTGAGCGGCCATCTGCCGAGGCCATCTGGGGTTCAAGGAGACAGAAAGCAGACATAGAAAAATAAGCAGAGATACAAAAGGCAACTGTAAACCAGCTCCACAGGCGGCCCTGTCCAGGAAACACACAGCCAGGCAGATGAGCTCCGAGCCAGCTCCCATGTCAGAGTATGATAGAAAGCACATATAGTTAGTCACATTTAGAGAAACAGGACTAAACTGAAAAACAGACCGATCTGTAACAGTTATAAACAAAGGATCTGTTGAGTTTGTGTCTTCTTATTAGGATGTGGTTAGGGGACTGGTTATTATTGTAGGTCTCCAAATGGAGGTTTTGCAAATCTTATTGGCAGACAAATTATAAGTGCCAGAGGAAGACAACGTTTTCCAGGCTGATGGCGAGATGGAGCGGGGACCCCCTAATTACATATATTGTATGAAACTGTGTTAGATCAAACTGGTCCTATAGTCAGTCTATTACGGATGAAGGAATGTAATGAAAGTAATTTCCCCCTGCCACTATTAAAAGTATTTTTCGTGGATTCTGATTCCTGCTGATGTGGGGACAGGTGTTGTGAAAAGAGCTCCTGTGTGTCACTGAATGTGTGTATTGATGACTGAAAAACATCATCTGCGCCTCCATTTATCTGTTTACTAAATTGTGTTGAATTTATGTTAATGCAGGATTTAATGACATTTCAATTAGTGGAAAACCACCTGCAGCGGGTAAAGTAGAAAAAAAAAGTCTAACAAACTCAAAACTGGCGACGACCCCCATGCAGTACCTCTGTTGACTCCCTAGGGGTCACAGACCCTGTTGAAGACCTCCGCTCTAAACGAAATACTCTATGCACAAGAATACAGAAGTAACAAAGCCCAGACCAGTATTTTAAAAAGCAGATGATAACAAAATATTTTAAACCCTTTGCTATGTAAAAGGCAAATTCAGTTCTTCTAAATCTGCTTGGGCAGATCTGTGCTGCACTCTACGAATAGATAGGTATTTTTTCCTGCAAACAATCTAGTTTGTTAAACCAATTTTGATTAGATTAACATATATTTTGATCAGAGACTGACCAAGCCATTGGTTTTGGATCAACCAATTTGATTTGATTAGGCAAACAACCAATAGAAAATGGTAAATGAAGGTTTATCTAACTGTAACTGTTTAGCTGTACCCCCCAATAAAGCCTCTAATAGTTTTGGACCTAGCTGTACACCTATACAGTGATGTGAAATATGTATAGCAGGCAAATCATGCGCAAGTACTTTCAACTCTTGCTCTTAATGTTGTTGTTGCCAATTTGGTATTCAATTCCAAGAAGGGTTAGTGGCTTAGCAGTAGTGTTGGATGCAATGTGTAGCAAACCTGATTCAAGCCCAGGTTCTGGTATTCAATTTTGTAATTAATACATTGGTCAAAGTGATGAATTTGTATTGGTTTTACCTTTTACTGATATAGATTGGTTAAAAAAAATTCAGATTGGTTGTGGACACCTAACTACACCGGATTGGTAAAATTCAACCAATTTTTTTGGTTGAATTGACCAATCTTGTTTTTGTGGGTGTGGTAGCTTGCTCTTGGGCTTGTGCATTCCGCACAGGCTAAGTGACTATAAAGTATAACAGTGAAAAACAGTAATTATGAAGAAAACACACAGTCAAATAAAACAGACATTACCAGAACAGCAGTTGCAGGAAATTCCAACATGTCCAGGTCTGCATCATGCTCCCCTGTGTTCTGTGTCTGTATATAGATCGGAAGAATATATATATATATATATATATATATATAACATATATATGCTATATATATATATATATATATATACTATATAACTAACTATATATATATATATATATATATATATATATATAGATATATATATATATATATTTCGGCCTTGTATTTTCTGAATGAAAATCATTTAAATACTACCGATGACATAAAAAGCACATACAGGCTGGTTTTGTGCAATGTTGCTTTTAAAATAGAAAACAGGTCTGAGCACTTTGATTTATACCATAGCAATCCCCCACACCAAGCATGCTTGTAGCAACACTGGAGAAGAAAACTCCCTTTTAACAGGAAGAAACCTCCAGCACAACCAGGCTCAGTGTGAGCGGCCATCTGCCGAGGCCATCTGGGGTTCAAGGAGACAGAAGCAGACATAGAAAAATAAGCAGAGATACAAAAGGCAACTGTAAACCAGCTCCACAGGCGGCCCTGACCAGGAATCACACAGCCAGGCAGATGAGCTCCGAGCCAGCTCCCATGTCAGAGTATGATAGAGAGCACATATAATTAGCCACATTTAGAGAAACAGGACTACACTGAAAAACAGGCCGATCTGTAACATTAATAAACAAAGGATCTGTTTAGTTTGTGTTTTCTTATTAGGATGTGGTTAGGGGACTGGTTATTATTGTAGGTCTCCAGATGGAGGTTTTGCAAATCTCATTGGCAGACAAATTATAAGTGCCAGGGGTCTTCAACGTTTTCCAGGCCAAGGACCCCAAACTGATGGCTAGATGGAGCGGGGACCCCCTAATTACATATATTGTATGAAATTGTGTTATATCAAACTGGTCCTATAGTCACTCTATTACAGATGGAGGAATGTAATGAAAGTAATTTCACCCTGGGATTATTAAAGTATCTCTTATTCTGATTCCTGGTTGATGGAACAGGTGTGAATGAAACAGTGCCCAGCTTGAAAAAACTCCTGTGTATCACTGAATGTGTGCATTGATGACTGAAATAAATCTTCTGCCTCCATTGATCTATTTCCTAAATTGTGTTGAATTCATGTTAATGTGGATTTAATGGCATTTCAGTTAGTGGAAAAAATTGCAGCAGGGAATAGAAAAAAAAGTCTAATCAACCAAAACTTTTGCGACCCCCATGCAGTACCTCTGTTGACTCCCTAGACCTAGACCTAGACCTCCACTCTAAACGAAATACTCTATGCACAAGAGTACAGAAGTAACAAAGCCCAGTTAAAAGACCAGTATTTTAAAAAGCAGATCATAAGAAAATATTTTAAACCCTTTGCTATGTAAAAGGCAAATTCAGTTCTTCTAAATCTGTTTGGGCAGATCTGTACTGCACTCTACGAATAGATAGGTATTTTTTCCCCGCAAACAATCTAGTTTTTTAAACCAATTTTGATTAGATTAACCAATATTTTGATCAGAGACTGGCCAAGCCATTGCTTTTGGATCAAACAATTTGACTGATTAGGCAAACAACCAGTAGAAATGGTAAATGAAGGTTTATTGCTCTAACTGTTTAGCTCTAGCCCAATGTAGCCCCTAATAGTTTTGGACCTAGAGTACAATTACAGTAATGCAAACATGTATAGCAGGCAAATCATGGCATTAACCTTGCTCTTAAGGTTGTTATTAATTGGTGTTCAATTCCAAGAAGGGTTAGTGGCGACAGTGGCTGGATGCAGGAGTTCTTAGTAAAACCTGCAAGAAAACCTTGCCCACTAGGATGCATGGTAGTGGCAGTATCATGCTTTGGGGGTTAAAGACTGAAAGGCAGAGTGTTGTCCAGGATCACTCTGAGTCCATGTGAACGGTGACCTCAGCAGCAGTAGTAGAAGTAATGAAACAACATCTGCATATTGTTCTTTACAAGAGAGAAACAGATTAGCAAGGAAGCACCTATCACCAACAATCCCAACAGCCACTACATGCTAGCTCTAAGCCAGTCATGGCTCAGCAGGGTCATTTCACAAATGGGCATTTCTCTCTCTCTATTTTTTATAACCAATTTACCATTACTTAGTCTGTGTGTCATGAATTTGTAGGGTGTTGTTTAAATGCCAGTTTGGCTTCAGATATCTGGTGTCATAGCTGTGCTGTTCAAACTTTGCCTAGATATGATTTCTAAAAAGACTGTTCAAAGCAATGATCATAAACGGTTTCTTGTGTGACATTTTTCAAGCGTTTTCAACAGATTAAAAAGCAGCTGATGTTCTGTGTAGAATACATGTACATCTGTTATAACTACAACCCTCTGCGTTTGAGGTATCCTTCAAATACATCACCTGCAGTGAGTCATGTTCAAGCATTCTGAACAAAAACAGCCCAGGCCTCAGATCAGTTTTACCTCCCATGTAATATTTAGGACCAGGATATTGTTACAAGAGAACCGAACCAGGTATTTATTTCAAACATATTTCCAATCCTCTATGGGAATAAATTGCATATATTTTATTGTTTTTGTGGTGGGTTAAATTGTCTGAACAAAAAGGACGTAATAAATCTTGCCTGCAGTCTGTCTTAAAGGTTTCCCTGATGGTTAAGGTCAGAGCAAGGATATTTGTTAGAGATGGAAGAGAGAGGAGACACCAGCTGGGTATTGATCTAAAGCTTCAGCATTCAGACTGACTTCTGGCTCTGAACCCATTTTTTCCCCTCCATCTCTCCTCGCAGCTGGTTCTTATTGGCTGTCACTGAAATCCGACTCAGAGAATCACAACCAGCCCAATGTGAGCAGCAGGACAGCGTCTAGTCTGAACACACACATACAGACACAAATGGATGCACTTCTTAGATTGCACATAGATATTTTCAAGCTGCACTGCAGACGTCTTCTAAAACAGAGAATGCATAAGCTGGTGTTTCACTAAAAAAGCCTTCTGCTCCTTTAAGATCAAACAATTTATTATATGTTTAGATAGATATATATAAATATTGCATACGTCTAAAACAGGATGGGAAATAACAGGATTATATGTGATCAAATAGTCCATATATATATATATTAATATTTATTTATATATATATATATATATATATATATATATATATATATATATATATATATATATACTATAACTATATATATATATATATATATATATACATATATGTATATATAGATATATACATATATATATCTATATATACATATATATATATATATATATCCAGAAATTTAAAAAATACTATAGTATTAACAGACATGCACTTGTAATTCACAGTCTTGATGTAATATCTTGAAATTATATGCAATATGTATTTACCATAACATTGTAATCAATACATGTATATCACCAATTTATCAATTTTGTACATCAGATAGTGTGTGTGTTTGTAATATTCTTAATATCTGACTACAACATTATTATGTTCCATTAATACTAATTTCATTGTGATGGATCTGTATAATATGTTATATTACATGATTTATAGACTTCATACTAGATATGCAATGTGATGTGCCTATTTTATTACCATAAATTACAGTAATCTAATGATATGAAAACAGCAAGTGTGTGTCAAAGTGATAAATGTATCTTTATTTTAAAAGTCTTAAGCCTGCTAAAATGAGTAATCAGCATTGATCGATTCTGTAGTGCACGTATTGTTTACTTTCTGACTGGTCTAACTTACTGACCTCTATGAATAAATAAAGATCAATGGTTAAACTAGGGAGTACCAATATGGTGGCTGGTGACTTTACAGCAACGTGTACTGCCAACAGTCTATCAGCTATCCAGTGAATAAATAGAGATCAGTGGCAACAATCTGCATGCGAGCTACAACTCTCTCTACCCAAGCGTTTTACCTCCACCTAATGTGCTGGAGGGATAAATGTAATGTTTTACTCTTGTTAAGTATAATGTGATAAAAAGAATCAGTGCCTCTTCGATTTGAAAATTGCATTTGGCCAAACTGTGGTTATATTGTAAATGCAATTAATTTTCCAGCCCTAGTTCAAGCCCTACCGATCTAGTCACTGTTGCTTTGACCATTGATGATTCCGTCATTTAAAATCACGCTCCATTCAAAGTGACTCTGACATAACAAATCATTCCATTTATTTAAATTACACCAATTCAACACACATGTCCTCTCGAGGCACTTGAGATGCAACTTCTCAGAATATGCTCCTCCTGGATGACAATGTTGCCACACTAGATATTTGCTTGCATAGGCGTTGACTCTGCAGCAATCCCTCACAGCAACAATGGACAGAAGAACAACTTCACTTTAACAGGTAGAAACATTCAGCAGAACCTGGTTTAATACGAGCTGACTGGGATTTAAGAAGATAGAAGCTGACCTATACTGCAAAAACTATCGACAAATAAGTAAACATTTGATAAAGTGTATTTACACTTAATTTGAGTAGATAAATAAGATGATTTGCCAATAGAATGAGTCTTCTGTTTGAACCATAGACTGCCCAGGAGAAGCAGTCTGCCGTTTTCTAGTTGACACTTTAGTCCCAGAAGTAACTGTCTCATTAAAAGTGGTGATGTGGGTTTTTTTAACTGTTAGAGACTAAAATTTGCTCACAACCTACCTCTTTTCAAGACCTCTTTGAGAGAATTTCTCCAAATTGCTCTGATTTCTTTTGAATTTTTCTACAGGTTGACTTTTCTTTTTTTTTAAACAAACCACCCCTTTAATGTAGTAGCAAACACAGACGAACAACATATTTAAGTAATGAGTGCAAGTCTTCCCTGGGGTGTTAGGATATCAGAGTGTGGCTGGAGGAGAGGCGGACATGTTAGCAGTATTAACCTCACTTAATGCTCCTTCCTCGTTCCTCTTCTTCACTTTAATGGTGACAAAGTCATTACTGTCACTCAAACCACAAAGCTGCCTGAGCTTTTAGACTCGCTCAGCAGCTCTTCACATATTTGTATGAATATGGACTTTTACAACCCATTTGTTCGTTAGTGTTTTAGCTTGTCAAACAGTGAATCACTTCCTCTCTGAGGTGCTTAAAAAATTATAGCTGCTGAGCTCTTTTTTCTGAACCTCACAGAACATCCATCAGTGTTGATGTTATTTTTAGTTCTAAGTCAAACAGTGTATTATTTTGAAGGATTTTATTTGAAGATAAAAAAAAAACTGAACTTATGTTAGTTTTTACCTACCGTATTTAAAATTGATTGAAAGTGGCAACCTATTTGTAGCATATCTGCATAGGCTCTCTGCGATCAATCATTGATAAACGAGTACAGACATTAGATGGATGAATGTTTTTATTGTGCACTATAATTACCAATTAAACTAAAATTTGTAGACTACTTTGTTCTATATCTATCTCAGGGTGTCTATAAAACTTTTCGACATTCTCAGACTTCTGACACACAATATTTCTCCCAGCAATCAGAAATATGCTGTGCGAGTTTAACTTCCATGGCAGCAGGTGTTTAAACTATTACTCTGTAAATAAAACAAACTCAATCTACATTTTACTAGAGGAACACAGCCAAAGGTCAGGGCTTCTAGAATGAAGTTCTTTGGACAGAGATGCCCCTCAAATTTGAACAGGTCTTGTAAACATTAGTTACTGGGTCTGGGTATAGATTCTAAATACAAGAATCAATTTGATTCCAATTGTCAAGGTTTAGAATGGATTATTTTTAATTTGGTCTGATCCCAAATTTATTTGTGCTGTTTAAAACATATTTGTAGTTGTATATTGATTTATATGACAGTGTAGTTATGAAGGTATTCATACCAGTATTATATTAACATTTAACAGCACATTGACAAAGTGGTAGTTAGTGGTGGTTATGAGGAGAATACCTTTTTTTTTTTATCTATGTTTGGTTATATTAATCAATCTTCAGGGATTAATATAACAGTTATTTTTTTAAACATATCCATACTAAATACAGCACCTTTCTGCAGCAGGGACCAGGACACCTGATGATCAAAGAATGCTCAATATGTGCTACCAGGTAGCAGAAGGTGTTTAGGACAATTCCAAAAAAGTTCAAAACAATCCACTGGACTTTGTTTCCAAGTCTGAAGACGTTTCGCTTCCCATCCAGGAAGCTTTTTCAATCCAAAATGTTTGGTTAAGTGTTGATTTCAATGTTTTTTTAAAGTAGCCTAACAAAGCCTTGTTATTATTAACACATGGCATTTTACCTAGACGTTAGCTCAAATACAATTGGGCAAATCAGTAAGGACATTTAAACCAAAGCTGAAGTGCTTCAGCGGTCATGATAAGTGCTGTACAAAAACACATAATTTTTTTTTATGTATTCTGTGACACCCATAAATATACAAAGTACCAAACAGTACCAAGCAGATATCTGAAACAAACAACTCATAGTTTGAGTTATGATTCATAAAACCGTGTATGTTTCTCTTTACAGAACGTTCACCTTGTTAATTCTCTGCAGTCTTTTCATTTAAACACTCGCTTTGGCTTGAGGCGCTTAAAGTCACTTTTATGTTTAGCTGGAGTCACTATCATCCTGTTCCTTAGGTCTAACCGCAACCTGAGCAAGCAAAAACAATAACTGTTTTTTATATTTCTCCAATACATTAAAACAGAATATTATATTCTCTATTCAATGCAAATCTCAACACTTACAGTACTACTTAATAATTTAAATTTAAACCATTATTAACTCACTGCACAATTAATAATAAATATACACAATTATAAATGTGTCTTCAGGATTGCAACACTGCAACTTTACTTTCACGTCTAATATTTTAAAAAGTAAGAGCAAACAGTTTTTCTGTTTACATGCGGTGCAGAATACTTCTTGGTATCATTGCATGTGGTATTTAAAATGTTTAAGGTGGAGCTACTATAATAATTCCAACTTGTTTTTCTTTATGTATTGTACTGAGCAACCTGAACTGGGTGTAATGAAGCAAACTGGAATAATACAGTATCAGCGAGGAAGTAACTATTTATTCTCTTTTTCCTTCAGAGAGGGACAGAGAGTAAGGAGCGGTGGTGGCCGGCTGGGGTTAGCTCTGGAGGCTACAGCTTGGTTTGGGCATAATGCGAACATAAACAAAAGTTTTTATTTTTCTAGCTTCTGTAAATCTTGTTTGGCCTACTTGGTGCATTTCAAGTGCAGCAGTGCTCCTGCTTTGCTGTATTCACCAAAAACATGCCTTTCAGCTTGCTAGATTGGTGATATCTTTGCCTCTCTCTAGCTCTCAGCACTCCTGAGCCACCTTCTACTCAGGGATAACATGGAAACAATAAAAACAGGAAATTTTGCGTTGGGTGTAAACACACCTTTACATGGTTAGGCTAATGTTTTCATATCTACTATATGTTGTGATGGAACCTGTTTACTTGAGAAACATCCAATGTCATTTTAAAGGGTGAAAATCACTTAAATTGTTAAAGGAATAAGAATTTGTAGAGCCATGGATGAAATTTTGATTTCAGAAGTGGGGGATGTGCCGGTGTTTTTTTAATAAAACTATCTTCAGCGTGTATGACCGTCCAATCACAGACCCGATTCAGTGGCGCATCAGATGTTTGTAAAGTGAGCTCCTCAGGGGTGACAGTGGTGACAGCCAATAAGACAAGAAAAGACGGTGGACCAATCACAAACTTGTTGGTGGTCTAAATTCAGGGAAGCAGGATTCAGTTTGAGCTGCGGTTTTCCCACTTGGTCCTAGTGCCCAAAGAATGTCTGTCTATTCCGTAAAATTTCAAAAATATCCACTGGACTTGGTTTGCGCAAGATTTGAAGATCGTTTCGCCACCTCTCAACATTTCAATTGAGATAGCTTCCTGGAGAGGTGGCAAAGGCGATGTCTTTAAATCTTGAAACCAAGTCAAGTCAGATATTTTGTGAACTTTTATGAGAATGACTATGACCTGGATGACTGAGAATCTTCATCAGCAGAATGTCTGTCTACTGTAGCTTAACATTGTTTTCGGATAGTGAAACGTGCAGGAGACCAAAACGGACATTTGAAAAAGTGCATGATTAGATCAACAAAATGATGTGATAAGTAACTAGTAACTTTTTTCAGAAATGTGGGCTGGGGGGCTTCAGACAGTAGACCAACAATGCTAAGCGAGATGGGATCAGATCTGCTAGCTGAAGATCATATAAAAAGGTGGTTCCTTTCAGCTGGAGCTGCAGCAACATTTAGTGAGCAGATGATTAATCACGTTTGCTGGTGGTTCTTTTGATGGGAAAAATGTGCAGATTTCTTGACAGAACTGTCATTTGGAATTTGGCCCTTTTTTTGCTCGTTGATCAGTCAACAGCCTGCATTATTTCAGCCTCACACAGGAGCAGCTCTCTGCGTGAATGCACATCAAAGGAAGCTCGACCATCAGTGAGATGGAGGAAGCAGCCGGAGGGGCGAAGAGCTGCAGTGACAGAAGTACTGTCTGATTCACACAATGGCGCATGCCTGGTTGTGTGTGTGTGTGTGTGTGTGTGTGTGTGTGTGTGTGTGTGTGTGTGTATGTGTGTGTGTCCTTTTGTTGCTGGCTACACTTCAAGTAAATCTGATTTGTGCTGAAAGCTGCAGAGGAGTGCAGGAGGAAATGGGATTTAACTTCCTGTCTGTCTGAGGCAGCAGCTGATACAGGGCAGCAACTAACACACAGTTTTATAATTAATGAATCTGTCTGTCCACTTGGGACTGCTATGTCAAATTTCAGAGTTTAACTCATTCTTAGATTGAGATTTAAATGAAAACAACTTGTCTTCATTATTTATTCATATCTTAACATGTCAGACACTTTTCTAAGCTATACTAACCATATGTAAAAATTATAACTATTCCACCCTTTAATTTCATGGATTAAAACTATTTTTCACGGCCTAATAACTGCAAGACCTGTGAAAAGGCTCATACTTTGCACAGAGCAACACACCATGCCCACGTCAACAGAAAATGAAGTATAGATCAATGTTATATAATAAATTAAAGGGGATGTATTTAGCAAGAAATGGTTAAAGGTGATCAGCTAAATGTTGATTTTTTTTCTTGGACCTGGTCCATTTTGACCTTTTTCCTGTGCTTTTTGGACTTTGTTGGCAAAGCTCCTGGAATAAAGATCTGCTCCTTGAGGTCTGAGGCCATTTTTCTTGACCAGAAAAAGAGGTTTTGTTCTCTTCAGGTTGCAGGAGAGCTCCTGTCTGAAATAGAGAAGTTCAGGTGTCTGAGGGATTCGTTCCCGAATGAAGGGAGAATGGAGATGGCGATCGATAAGCTGATCAGTTCAGCTGCTGTGGTTATAAGGCCATGTCGACAGTCTGTGGTAAAGAAAGAGCTGAGCTAAAAACAAAAGCTCTACACTGGTCAGTCTAGTTTCATACCCTCTCCTCTGGTCATGAAATCTGGATCATGGACGAAAAAAACAAGATCCTGGATAAACAGCTGAAAGGAGCTTTCTCCCTTAGAGAGACCCCCGGAGAGGAGCTGCTTCTCCTCCACAGCGAGAGGAGTCACCTGAGGTCCAGACAGGTCCCACCAGAGGAGGTCCAGCAGACGGCCCAGGACACTCTGAGACCAGCAGCGTTTATAACTCAAGTAGAAGTATAAATCCTTCTGTTTGAAAAACACTTTCGTTGAAGTTACAGTAGTGTAAACTTAAAATTTTAACTCAAGTAAAACTGTAAAAGTAAATTGCTTTAAACTACTTAAAATAGTTTTAAAAGAAATTGCACCTTTAGACAAAATCTATTTTATAAGAGCAAAGTTGTAATAGTTTATTAAACCTTTAAAACCAAGATCTATACCACCTAGATGGAAAAATAATCCACCTACAATATTAGGAGCTCTATCCATTCATCTTCAGACACACTTAATCCCAAGTGGGGTCGCAAGGGGTGCTGGTGCCTATCTCCAGCTGTCAATGCTCGTCAAGCAGACACACAGACATCCTGAAATATGATAAATGCATTTCCTCGTCATATCTTATCAGTTTCGTTCATGATGGTCCCTCTTGCATTGTGGCATGCACCCCGCGAGAGGCGGACAGGTCGCCAGTCCATCGCGGGGCAACACAGAGACACACAGGACAAGCAACCATTCATACACACACTTACACCTAAGGAGAATTTAGAGAAGCCAATTGACCTAACTGTGGGAGGAAGCCGGAGTACCCTGAGGAACCCACTCATGCTCAGGGAAAACATGCAAACTCCATGCAGAAAGACCCCAGGCTGGGAATCACACCCAGAACCTTCTTGCTGCAAGGCAGCAGCGCTACCCACTGCACCACTGAGCAGCCCCGAATAAGGAGCTCATGTCCCTTATTTCCTTAGGATGAATACGCAAGACCCTTTTATGTTTTAGATGTGGAGAGAGATTTAGAGATCCAATTTTTGCTTGTTGATAAACAGGTAGAAAACCTAATAATAATAATAATAATAATAATATTTTGGATGAGAAGATTACATTTATTTGTCCATCTAATTATTGACGTTTAAAGATTTGCCCATTAAATAAAATAAGATGAACTGCTTGTTTATAAAATATATCTTAGCTTAACCAGACCTTTGCTTCTTTGAAACTTTTGAGCTGGTAAATTCTAGTTAAGGAGATTAATGTGTCAGAGAACAGGAGGCTGCTGCAGACACAGCTCAGACAGGATAGAAATGCCATACGCGATGTATGCAGATGCAATTCAAGACTTCTCAGATTCATCTGCTCGTGGCCCAAATGTGGCTCAAACTACTCATGGAGAAGGTTACTGTCCATAACTAATTCCTCTTGGCTGCATCTACTCCCAGCTATTTAGATACCAGTGGCTGCTCTGTCTGCTTAGGATGCCTGAAGGGGCCAAGCGTTTGTTGGGTATTTGTTCTTTCTGGGCTTTCTTTGTTTGTTGAGGACTGCTGCAGATAAAATACATCATCTGCTCTCCTCCTCTGCCCTCCCTGCAGCTTAATGCTTTTAAATTTGAGGGCCACAGTTGAATTGTGCGCACAGCCTCAGGCTGGAAATCTAAGGCTTTTATTTTATGATGGTGGCTGAATATCAGAGGTTTCACTACATTTGGATGGTGGAACATTAGTTCTTGAAGATTTTTGTTGCTTTTGGAAATTATTAGTGAAGACATCCTAAATCCACCTTTCATGGCTTAGGTCAATTCATGCAGTAATAACTGTTTACTTTAAAGGGGCGCCGTTTTTCTTTACATTGGGCCTTGATTTTACGTTTATTACATCATGTTCTAATCATCCATGTGAGTTTTTGTGTCATTTGGAGCCGTTCTGAAGATATTCCGTTAGGTTATATCCACGTAAAGTCTTCCTATGGGCAATGACTTGAAAAGGCGGAAACTAAACTGTTCATAATTTATCATTTATGGTACGCCAGCATTTATAACATGTAGGCGAATCACTGTCCCCTAGACATCCAAGGTTATATTTTTTATATTTATATCTTTTAAAAACAAAGCGGAGTGTATAGTAGGACGTCACCCGCGTGCGCCGGCTACCATTCATTCATCCTGTCGACTGAACTGCTGCTAGTTTTACGCACATGCCTGTAAAGATGTCTAGTGCTACTACCACAGATGATCTGGCTCTCTCGAAATGGAATTGAGCGATTCAGATTAGCTAGCTGTGAGCGAATAGAAGGGGGTAGAGCGTTGTTCGCGTGTGGTCCAGACTGCCTGTCACAACTTCAGTCCGGCGTGCAAATGACGTCATACACGCGCTGCTTTGAAGAGAAGAAACTGTTAAAGTCAAACTTCAAAAATGCCCGCGGTCTTTGTTATGCTAGAGACATAAAAGAAGATGGTGTGTTTACCTGTACAGCGAGATGTGAAGAAGATGGAGAACATGGAGCATGCCTGTCTGTGAAGCACATAGGATCTACTTTTTTACTCAAACAAAAGCGGATGGCTTTACATCCCGCGTATGTTTTCTTTAGAATTGATTTACTCACAATCTTTGTTTGTACTTTCATATATATATATATACCATATATATATATATATATATATATATATATATATATATATATATATATATAAGTATATATATATATATATATATATATATATAAAGAGAGACACTTTTATCTGGTAAAATATCTTTCTTTAGTACATATAATTGGTCTGTCAAAGCCCATGAAGCAAAATAAATCCCCTGTCACCTCCACAAAGGTTGTGGAGGTAACATTCATATTTTTATCAGTAAATATTCTGAAAGAAAGTTGTTTTAAGTTTAAGAAAAGTTTTTAAAGCAGCCTAGTCAAAGTCTGACTTTGAAATTGGCCTATGTTCTGTATCATGACTTCAAACAGGTTGTTTCAACTGCAAAACCCCTCTATTGTTGTATGAAAAACAAATGTGCAACACCCCCCGGATTAATAAAATTGTTATCTCAGACTTCTTTCTATGAACAGAAAAGAACCTGTGGAAACATCAAGGTTACATTCCTGCAGGATATAAACCTTTCTAAATGTACTGTGAATTTGTGCATCATTTTATGGCAATGTTAGATTTTATCGGTAACATAAATCCTGCATGTTTATAGAACATCTTCCTCCTGTTCCTCCACCTTCACAGGGTTTTGCTGCCATTGATGTCTCTCAGAAGCAATGTTAAAAAGAAGCTGATCAATGAGATAATTTTGGACAGAAATAGGACCTTTCATGAAAAAAATGCATCAGAACTGCAGAGAGGAGAGTAAAAGGCAGGATTTAGTTTAGCAACCTGCTAAAAGCTTTTATGTATATATATATGCAGATGCTATGGGAACACGACTGTAACATTTCAGTTTAGTTCACAGTCCAATAAATTGTTCCCCAGATTATTTGTATGTGAGTTTTAATGCTTAGGAGGAGTGTATGTATGTATAAGCAGCAGCCTCACTGGCCTCTCTGCTGTCCCACCTTTAGGTCCATGTTCAGAGTATTACATGCATATTTAACACATTTAATACCTAAATGCATTTTTGTAATAATGTGAGAAGCGCCTCCATTCAGAGACACCGCGGTAATATGTGTAATATTATCTGTAACCATAATAAAGTACCTAATAGTGAATCAGCAGATGAGATTTATCAGAGCCTTGCTGTGAAAAGATTTCTATTAATCTCTGAGTATAAGTTCACATGTTACCTCAGCGATTCGGATACAAATGAGACAATACAAATACCCCTGCTATACATGTAGGGAAAATAACACTGCTGTTTAAAGGGTGGCGCTAAACACATAGCAGACACTGATGCAGAAAAAACAAAAACAATTTTTCTTTTAAATATCCTTTGTGGAAACTTGTGTCTCTGGCAGAGGCGTGCACAGACATTTTGGGGGCAGGTGCTCGGGAGGGAGGGTTAAGGGCACTTTTGGCTGCGTGGAACACTAAATTATAAAAAAATACCGCGCATGTTGAATGAAATTTGACTTTTATTTGTAACATTCTCTCTAAGCGTGAGTTTTCAATGGAAAAAAGTCACACCACCAACAGAACAGACTAAAGCGTACTACTTTAAAGTAGTAGTGCTTGCTCATCTTTCTTCTTTCTTGGCTCATCTCCCTGCTCCCTCACCCATCTGTTCTCCCTCATCCTGGTCTTTTTCTGTCTCTGTGTCTTCCCTGAACTCTTCCTCATCTCCTGTCCTGGTAGATGTTGATGGTATAGAGCTTCCCTGCTGTGACTGGCTACAATATAATAATAACAACCATCATGACAATAATAATGATAATAATAATAATAGCTTTAACAAATATGCCACATTAGTTTAAATAATGGGCTATTAGGGCAACATGACTGGAAGTCTTGTCACGTGGATATGACTTATGGCAGCCTACAAAATAATAGCTATTTTACACCTGCTGATTTTGTACAAACCACTTAAAAATAAACAGCTTTTAAGATTTTTCAGTATGATTAACCCTCCTTTCTTGGCATTGTGCTGCAATTACTAAATCAATATACAATTAAGACAATAAAGAGACCAAAATGTGTTAATTTATGTTGCCTAACAAATCTGAATATACAACAGAAAAAAATTTCTGCGTTTGTCTTAACACATAGATTTGCAATTTATGCAAACTCTACGAAATTATTTGTAGCCTATGTGGTTATCCTCACGTTATCTGTCATTGACTTGGGCTACAGTGTAAAACTTTATCTAGCCTAACTAGTTTATCTGGTGACCAGTTGGCAAAAATGCTTGTTTGGTGCTGCTGAAAGAAACATTTTAATGCACAACAAATTGATTTTGCTTGATCTGTATATTACCTGGCTAATGGGGCACAGGAGAAGCAGCCTGTTAGCGACCGTTCCTGCTATCTGAAGATGCTTACTGAACTGCTATGATGCTGCGCATCTGGCATGCCCTGTGAGCGACCGCGCGAGTTCACGTGACAAAGGAAGAGAGATATGCTGGTCAGGTGTGCGCAAGGAGGTGGCTCATTTCGGGGAATTGTTTCAGTCGTTTTAAATGGCTCAGGTTTTCAAAAGATCATTTCAAAACCGACCTCAGTAAAATCTTAATAATATTAATAAAAAATAAAAAACGAGTTTCAAAAGGGCATTTTCGATTGATAAAGGGCAAACTTCCTAGTGCTTTAGCACCACCTAGTGTCTATGTATGCACGCCTCTGCACCACTTCATGTATAATCAGGTGAAAATAAAATCAACTAATTGGAATCAGAGGTCATAAGATACGTTTGAAATTCTGAGATGCAGATCCCACCATCCCTTTAATAGTTAAAAATTTGATTAACTAATGTTATTGTAATATCAACATCCTTTTTGTTGACATAAAGAGCGCACTTTAAGCATAACCAGACCAATAAAACCATGAGAACATCAAGTCCCTCTCTTACATAGCAAACCTAACCTTTACTTATGAAGATATTAAGTAAAGAGAACGGTAAACAACGCCTATAGAAGATATTGAAAATTTTAACTCATTTGAAGGTTAAATCCCTCGAGATTGTTTTAAAACAGCAGTAGAATTGAGCCGATTTAGTTACTGAAATATTGAAAAATAACGAGATGCTAATTAATCAGAGGAAAACCTCCTGAGATGCCACATTTTCTGGGCTTTTCATATCCTACATTTACTGTCTTACTGTGTTTACAATCTGTGTATGGTTCGTTCTTTGGGGTTTTTCGTTTCAAAACAAAACAAAAAACAAAACAAGCGTTGGTTTTTCTGTTTTTCCGTTTTTAAAACCTAAATCTAGAAAAAAATGAAAAATCGAATTAATAGAAAATCAACAGTGGTGGAGTTTTGTTTTGCCATTTAAATGAAAATAAAAATAAGGGTGTTGTTTTAATATGTAGCAGAAATGAAGTAAGTCGCCAAAGAAAAATCATTTACAGTGGATGAAGACGGCATCAAAACAAACCATTTCTAAACAAAAGGCAATGGCTGCACTTGAACCGTTTTCTGCATTGATTATCAAACTTTTTGAGAGAGGAAAAACACTCTGAAATCAGTGATGCTTTGAGCCGCAATGGAGCTCCACATTACTCGGCAATGAGTGTCAGAAGGTTTCGTATGGAGAACAACTTGCGAAGACAACAATTTGTCGGACGCCGATTTGGAAGTTGGAATATTAAAGCTACAGTGTGTAATAATTACAGGATATTTAGTCAGAAATGTAATATATTATACATAACTATGTTATTTATCATCATCTACTTAGCTCTCAGCCTCTTAACCTTAATATTTGCGTTGCCTTAGAATTCGCTTATTTCTAATTACATAGGAGCGGGTCTCGCAGCCATGGAGGCAGACATCTTTGCGCTACGGCAGCGCAGAGCCAACAAACTAGCGATTGCGAGATCGCCCATTACGCTCGAAAGTAACTACGGCAAGTTGAGAGAGATGAACTGAGACGGTACTGAACAATATACCCTACACAGACTAATGAAATACTATCTGTAAAATTATCTATGTAAACAAACCCTCATCACTTGAGAAGGTAGGTGATGCGGACGCCCGTGGAAATACATTTTGTCCCCGTAACGCTCGCCGTACTGTTGGGGGGGAGAAGCGTGGGGGGAGATGTTCATGTTAAGCTGCGGGTCTGCAGTCTGGACGTTAGATGTCGCTAAAAAATTACACACTGTAGCTTTAAAGAGATCTTGTTGACGGTCAGATCATTAGCTCTCAATGAAATGCGCTGATTCCCTCTAAACATTTCCATTTTGGCAGTGCTAACTGAAAAAGTTCTTCTTCTTGTGGATTGTAATGACGGTTGACAAGAAATTGAAGGCATACATTACCGCCATCTACTGGTAACTAAAAAAGTTATGTGTTGGGAGTTCAGGTCTTCATTTCCGGTTCTGCCATAAGGTCCGTTGAATTAACAACAAAATAAAAGTTTGTCTTTGGTTTAACCATTTCAGTTAAAAAAATCCCAAAATGCTGTTTTTCTAATTTCGTTTTAAAAACGGAAAAACAAAAAACTACATGCTTGTTTTGTTTTTTGTTGTTTTTTTCGTCGTTTATAAATGCAAAAAACCAAAGAACGAACCATACACGGATTGTTTACTTCTGCACTAAAAAGATCAGCTTTCAAAATGTTGTTTACAGCATCAATTGAAATCCTGTAGAGTTCTCTGTCCTTACCTCAGACACTACCTCATGAGACATGAGCCTCTGAATGGCAGCCAGACACAGCTGGGTGATCTTTGGCTCCTTGGTGCCACAGCCCATCAGAAAAGGCTGCACCACCTCTGAGCTGTTCTCCTTCAGAGCTGCAAGCAAACAGACACAAGGAGAGGAAAATCAGCAAAGTCAGCTGCTAACAGAAATACGCCGCGTGATTTCATTTAATAAAATGTCTCCAAGATCAAAGAAAAAAACACAAACATGAACAAAGAGAAAGAAAGAACCCCAAGCTTATATTATGAAACTTTAAAACGCACAGTAGAATCATCAGGTAACTAGAACCTGAAGCTTTTCAGCTTGATCGTGCCAAACTGGTCAGGAATATTCTCCTTTTCTGATTATTGCTCAGTTCCCGCCTCATGCTACCAAGTCAGTTACAACAACACTCTTTGGTATAGAAGTGGTTACCAAATAAAGCATCAACTGAAAAGCAGAATTTGTTATTTAATAAGTAAACTGCAATTCAAGGACACATTGAGGCTGCTGTGGTTCATTTAGCCTGTGAGTCACTTTGATTTAAAAAAGTCGTCTCCTTCAACTAAACAGTTGGGAAGTCGTAATACTTTATCATATCCCATTATTTTAATACCTAATAATACAATATCCATCTACATGAGAGCATTATTGAAGAATTGATTGATTAGATGCTGTGATCGTCAATCTGCAGATACCGATGAGCTCCACTTTACATGTAGTAGTTGGTGATTTAACTAATAGATTGTAGATTATAATCTTGCAACATGTAATTTACCTCAGTTGACTTATTCTTCAAAAGCTATATAGGTTAGCTGGAAATTGGGGGAAAATACTTGTAAATTAAAGGGCATCCCAGGAAGAAAAATTTGGAAACCACTGCATTGATGCGATATCTATGTAATCTGACACAATGGAGCAAAAAGAAACACGACCAAAAAGTTCAAATTACGTTTTTTTCCTAATAAAAGGGAATCTGTTTAATAAAAGTACAGCTTTCCATGGTATTGCTACTTATGCATATGTTTTTTTAGAAAAAAATGTCCCTGTTTTTATTAAAAATGTACCATTATACACAGCATAAAATCAAGATCCTGACACTAAACACAAATGGCAGTTAAAGGTAAAGGTCATGAAGTGACGAAAACACAGCCCAGAGGATTTTTTGGCTGCAACGAATGTTTCATTTTGCTAATAGCTTATCCCCTTAAGCCCAGAGGGTTTTAGGGACACATTTCCACCTGAAATTACATATCTGATTAAATCAAGTGAAGCTCCAAAGTTTTAACCCTTTATAGAGAAGGTTAAAGTTTTTATAACTTGCATACCCCCCACCCCGGACGAATAGGTTAAAGCACATTTGTTCCACAAAGGTTTTAGTGGACAGTGGCGCAGATGGACCTACAATTTTGGCGCAGATGTGCCAAAAGTGTCCAAAAAAAGTTCTAAATACATTTATTTTCCTAATAAAAGGGAATCTGGACAAATTAAAGTGCAGATTTCGATGGTATTGCTTCTTATGCATGTTTTTTTTAAAAAGATTTCACTGTTTTATTATAACTTACCCTTATACACAGCATAAAATCAATAAACTGAATAAAAAATTAGATGGATATTTTTCTACTGATTACAAGATACTTATGTCCAACTGTATCATGAAAAATAGCCAGAAAAAAAGTAGAAGTTTTTCCGCTGTAACAGTAATGTGTATTAGTAAAGTGCAGCTTATAAGTTTCCTAAATCAAATCCACATGCAGTAGTTAGAGTGAGGAGAGGGTGTGTGGGAAACAGGATTCATTGTAAAGTTGTTTTATTACCAGATCAGCAATATTTCCTACTCCATGTATGTCTCCCAAACTAATATTAGTTAGTTGAAAATAGAACTTTACTGCAAACTTTACTTATAAAGCAGATCTATACCGAGCATTTCCTCCTCGTCAAAATGAGAGCTGTTTTCTGAACCATTTGGTCCGATAAATTACCCCCAAAAAATAGATAGATAAAAAATATTTATGTTGTTCCGCATTTTTACTTATACACCAGGTCAATACGGAGCGTTTCCTCATGTTCGGTAAAACTGTGTTTGTGTGTTTTGGTTAGATTACAACTTATACTTATAGACCTCTAATAAGGTAATTCCATTTTTAATCAGGTTTTTTTTTTCCATTAAAATGGTGTAATACTAGTGCAATAAGGGCTGCAACTAACGATTATTTTGTAATCGATTAATAATCGGAAAGGCAAAGGTTCCTTAAAGAATATTTTTTACAGAAACAAACCAGGTGAAACTAAAATTTCTACTTGTGGAGTTCTGGATAGAACAAAGTGACAGTAGAAATATTTATTTTGAATGGAAAATATATATTTTTTTATAATGCTGTAAGTGGGTTACTCTGTCAGCTAAAGGCAAGTTTTAGAGTCTCTACACTTGTTAGGATAATTAAGATGCCAGTTGCGTGTCAGAACTGATGTTTTCCACTATAGTTTATCTAATTAAAACAGTTGCTCTGTCCGGCCATACAGTTATAATCTTCATTCATACGTGGCAAAGATTCGGTATTGGAAAGAGAGCGGCGTCCTTCAGCTAAAAACAAAGTGTGATATTTTGATAAGGCTGGAGGCATGGATGTCTCCTCATCTGCAAATGTGTATGATGTAAAATATGATGATGTGGCAGACAGGAGATGTATAAAATGCCTTTTTAACTGTTAATCGGGGCCACTTCCTGAGAGGTGAGCAGCTGCCTTCTGTAACTCTAAGCAATTTCTCTGATCTGAGTAAGATTATAATTTCTATCAGAATCTGTTGTCATGTCTTCTGGTTATTTAATACATATAAGTTATGAAATGTTATTTAAAGAGTTCGTCCCAAGTGATCTCTTTTCAGGAAAAAATCACAATTAATCCGATTAATTGTTTCAGCCCCGAATAAGATTAATTTACTTACTGCATGAACTGATAAAGATTATTAAGTAAGATTGGAATAAAGCTGCTCAGAATATATTAGTTGTTGCTCTCAATCAAATATAGAAACTATTTTTAAAGTCCATCTTCCATTTGTCTCTACAGGTTGACATCCACCCCTGCTCCACTTGAGATTACTTTCAGTGCCCAAAGTGAGAAAGTAACAGCCTTCGTATTTTTTTCCTTTTCATGCTCAGAAAAAGACCAAATACCTTTACGTACAAAGAGAGTTTAAACACAAACAGAAGCTATGAATCTGTTGCTGATGATTTTTCATGTTAACTGCAATATGTAGGTATCATTTGTAAACTTTGTCTTGTAATTTTTCTCAGTCAATGGTATGATTTAGAGTCTGTATACTCCAGTTAGTAATTAGTAATTGATCAGTTATTATCACTTTTAGGGGTGTAAATAATAATGGATCGTTCGTTCGGCTGTTGGATCGATGCATCGTCACGATCCGCAAAAGTATCGATTCATGTTTTTTTTTTTTTTCCTCTTGGTCTATTTGTATCCATTTTGCTCCTGGCGTAATTCTCCCTCCGTGCTGCGGTGGCGCTAAACCTATTTGCCCTTCTACCTCGCTTCCCTGGTTATACTCTTACAGCAGTGTGTGTTGCAGTGAGCTTGACCACAGACATTTTTGATTTAGTATGCTCAATATTGAGGCGTGGTCTAAGCTGCGTACTGTGGGTCTAGAATACGACGTGAGGAATTAGAGGCGAGTTTAGTCCGGCGGCCGGAGGGACTTATGAGGGCCAAAAATGATCCAGGTGGAAAAAGGGTCCCAAGCGTTCTCGTGTGCACCTCTCTCTTCTAGCAGGTCCAACTACTACGAATTGTTTTCCTTAATTTTGGTTCATAAAATCAAAACAAGCTGGTCTCCTGTCTGCGGCACTGTTTTGCGGTCAGCTACAATTTGGGAGAAGGAGCAGCGGGAAGCGTCCTCTCAAGGGGCCAGGGGCGTCTGGGGCACGAGGTATTGCATTACACTCATTGCACTGATTTTCTGCAGTATTTTTGATGCAAGACCTTTCAGAATCTATAATGCAAGAAGGGGTATTATTATTTTTCAGTGAATGAGGTTTTAACCAATTAATCGAATTGAATAGTGGTGTATTCTTGAGTATCGAAAATAATCGAGATCGTTGGGTCCAGAAAATCGATACTACCGTAAATCGAATCGCCATGATGGATGTGATTTACACCCGTAGTTTAGATATACATTTTACTTCTAAAACAAATAAAGTAAATAAATAATAGGACAAAATGTCAAAGCTCAAAGATTTAAAAGATCCAGAGATCTAAGATCAGCTAAAAAAAAATCTGATGAGAAGATGTTATTTATCTGAAAAAGGATCCTTTATATCTTAAAGCTACAGTGTGTGTAACTTTTAGCGACATCTAGCGGTCAGACTGCAGCAACATGAACATCTCCCCCACCGCTTCTCCCCCCCAACAGTACGGCGAGCGTTACAGGACAAAATGTCTTTCACGACGTCCGCATCACCTACCTTCTCAGAAGTATTAAGGGGATTTTGTTTACATAGATAATTTTACAGATAGTAGTATTTTCATTAGTCTGTGTAGGGTATATAGATTTCATGTAGACTTAAGATAATAAATATACCCGTATTTATTTTTCTCCTAGCGTTGTGACGTTTTGGCGATATCCTTGTCGCTAGTTTGTTGACTCTCTTGGCTGCCGTAGGCGTAGATGATATCTACCTCCATGGCTCGCGAGACCAGCTCCTATGTAATTAGAAATAGCGAATTCTAAAAGCAATGCTAAAATAATAAGGTTAAGAGGCTGAGCTGCGTAGATGATGATAAATAACATACCGTAAATTCTCTAATATTGGCCTGTATTCCAATAGCGGCCGGGTCTCTACATAATTGGCCGGTCTAAGCTGTCAGAGGAGGTAAATAATGGCGGGTCTCTAATACAGGCCGGGGCTATAAACGTTTTTCTGGGCATACCTCAACATTATACTTGTGGTAGTAAGTAACATACAAGTACCACAGCCCTGCGCAGCTGGACGACAAGCCCTGCTGCTGCCCGTCTGCGCGAGGAAGAGAACAGACACGCAGCAGAACAGGAGGAGCAGCGCGAGTGATGAGGAGATTAAAGGGAGAGATGAAGAGGAGGAGGAAACTGAGGAGGAGAATTAAACAGAATTGGAGGATTTTTATATTTTTTTTTTACTTCAAACCAAGCGAGACATGGTAACTGTACTTTTTCAATAAATGAACCTAGTGTTTTATAGGTTCAAATAGACACAAAATCTCATTTTATTCATTCCACTGGTAGTCTGTTTTGCTCAAATAGCAATAGAGGCCTGTCTCTAATACTGGCCTCTATCCAATAAAGGCCTGGACCGCGATGCACTTGAGTGAAATAAAGGCCCGGGCCTATATTAGAGAATTCTGACGTATATACAAAAATGAATATTAGGAACTATATTTATCAAACATTATACTGGAGCAAGTAAAAATTGTTTCTGGGCAAATGAAATGTGAAAGTCACTTGCTAGCCTTCATTTTCTACTCACCCCCCACAGACAACACTCTAGATCGCGGAAAGCCGACAGACCAAACCAAGCATTCAGCTCGGCAAAAGAGGCTTTCATGCTCTTCCTCAACACTGGAGTCCTCAGACATTTTTCTTCGTTGTTTCTTTCTTTGCACAGGTAAACAGCACATTTCTTCTTCTCGCTTGCATTGTCGGCCAGAGCAGGCGGCTGAATCGCGCGCTTTCTTCCGGTTTTGATCTGCCGGCTTCCCGCATAGAATGCGTGAGCGCATGGGGGCGCTATTAGGAATTCCTATACACTACTGTTTAGGCTCTAAAACGTTCTAAATGACTTCGTTTCGAGTAAATTCTGGATGCTACCCACTCAGGACACTTGGATTACATTGGACGAGCAGTATGGAGGAATATTGACCCGTTTTTTGTGGACTTTTATGGACCTTTCTGCCTCGGGCGCCATAGACCTCCATTATTTGAATGTCAGCAGACAGCAAGAAGCCTCCCAGATCTCCAGATGCATTTGAGATATCAAAAAAGTACTCCAGAGTTTTGTTCAGCATGGGGGTGAGTAGAAAATGAAGGCTAATCATGTTTTGGGTGTACTATTCCTTTAAGAACTGTTAAGAAGTTCTTCTCTGTTAAGAACTCAGTCCTGTCCTGTGTTTGATAACCAACCAAATTTGTTTTTACATAAAAACATGCGGCTAATAACGGCTACATCTCCAAAGGCCGTATTAAGGCAACGATTGTTAACAGTGACCTGTCAGGTCAAAATTTTTCCTTTTAGGGTAAAACACACACATCATAGAACAGAGATCTTGGAGTAATTATGCTGCAATCAGAGCTTTTCCCACAGAAATGTGAACATATTTATTGGGGATACTGTGGATCTTCAACCAATTCACATCTCCTCCTTTTTTGTTCAGTGGTTCTTGTAGTTAGAAGAAAATGCCTCTTTTTTTTTCTTGACTATATTAGTTTAAAAAAATCCCCACCATTCCACTATGTCATTCGTTCTGATTGTTTCTGGCAAACGTAGAAATTTGTTAAAAGCAGCGTAATACAAAATAATATAAGTAACTCTTTTATTTTTTAGCTGACTGCTAAAAACATCCAGTGCATGAGGACTCTGCTGAATCTGGCTCACTGCCACGGCGCGGTCCTGGGGACGTCCTGGCAGCTGGTGCTGGCTACACTCCAGGTAACACAGACGCCTTGTTTTTCTCATTTATTTTAAACTATCATCAATTTAAAGTTCATGATTGCAACATGTCCTTTGATTGGGGTTTTAGGCACTTTGCACTCAGTCTATGTGTAAATAATAAAATTTTGCTTTTAAAAAATGAAATCCAGAACTTTAAAACAAACAATTTCCTCATATTTAACTAAGTTTAAAAAGTAGAAGCCTGTTTTTTGTTTTGTTTTGAAACCCGAAATCGAGAAACAAACAAAAAATTCGATCTGTTTTTCAATTCCAAAACAACAAAGGAAAATGAAAAACAAATCTAGACATTCTTTCCAGATTCAACTCTTTCCTTTATCAGTCGTGTGCGCGTCCACACTGCTATGGACACGATACAATTCTGTTTGTCTATTTCTACATAAATGACAAGGACTCCCTGTGAGCTAGCTTGTAAACAGTACCGCTCGGGACCAGGAAGTAGAGCATTAGCCTCGAGGCATCAGATCTTTATAGCTTTTTATTTCAATACAATGTATTTTTGTATTTACAATGATGCCCCAAACACGAGCCCTCTGAAGCCGATCCGTGCAGTTTGGACCGAGCTAGAATCAGTTAACCATCCTAAGCTTGGTACTTTTGACTATTTACAAATTAGGTTAGCACGGTTACTCACCTCCTATCATCGATCCACGACACTACAGCTCTCAAGGAGAGAATTACGCAAACAAAAATGGCGGCTCCCATAAATTTCAGGAACTTATTCCAAAAAAGTTAAAAAAACAATCCACTCAATTTTGTTTCCAAGTTTGAAGATGTTTTGCTTCCCATCCAAGAAGCTTTTCAGTTCAAAATGTCAGAAATAGTGTTGAGTTCCGCTATCATCGCAACCCCCACCCATTACAGACGACCAGAGCACCATGCCTCTTCAGCCAGGCTGACAGTTCCCTTTAATGACCCCCCCTTTCAGAGACATAGACAGGTTTTGGGTATTACAGGCTAACGAAGGAACCAAAATACTCCCATTCCAAAGGGGTGGACCCGCTCATCGGGTTCAATTTGCTTGTTTCTAAGTCAAAACAAGTCTTTGTTTTTGTCCGCTCTATAAAGGCTTGGACTCGACGCTATTTCTGACATTTACCTGGATTGGAAGTGAAACATCTTCAAACTTGGAAACCAAGTCCAGTGGATTGTTTTTATTAACTTAACAATGACTGTGATGACTTAGAAACTTCTTCAGCATATTATGGAATTTATGTTCGTTTATATTAGTGATATTTCATCGTTTCCGGAATGTCAGGAGAAGAAGGCATCCTTCTCGGCCTCAACATCATCCCAGGTCGCACCACGCTCTTTTGATGGCATTCATTGTTAATAGGCTAGAAGAAGTTGTTGTGAACAGGTGAAGATGTTTGTGAATTACGACAGAAAACGTGAAATGGATCAGCTGACTGTAAATAGGATATGATGCGCTCTTTGTTATCAGAGAACCGAGCCACAGATGAACCGCGCCGAGCCCTACTGTTGAACTAGTACTAGATTTAGCATGGTTTGGTTGTCTCTGGCACTGTCTGGTTCAGTTGCATTCCATCTACACTCAACAGCTATCTGTGTTATCGTGCTCAGACAGCTCTCAGCACGATTACAAAAGGGTAGTGTAAAAGGGGCATCACCAAACTGGCAATAATAACTGAGAATACAATAGTTCAGACAAAAAATAATGGTGCAAAGTCTCATTTCCAAAACAAAACAGAGTGGGAAGGAGGAGATGATTTTGGAAGAAAAGAAGTCTTAAACTGTTTTATTACTTTTCTTTTTTATTTTACAAATATAATGGATTAAAGGTTGTTTTTTTGTTTTTTTCCCAATTTGGGATCTTAGAAGAAATCAACAAATGGGCTCTTTTTTTTCCCATTTGGAAATTTGGAAACTGTTTTCTTATTTTGGATTTCTCATTCCAGCCAGCATCAGTGTAAATGTCAGGATGTTCACTGATCTGTTATTGTAGTTTAGGAATCGGTTCTTTAATTGGTTTCAGATCAGCCTTGTAAAGTCAGAGGTGACTTTGTTTGTCTTCCAGCATTTAGTCTGGATTCTGGGACTAAAACCAGCGGTTGGTGGAGCTCTGAAACCTGGCCGAGCAGTGGAAGGACCTAGTACAGTGAGTTTCTGTTTGTATTTGTTACTCTAGAGATGCATTTCACATCTGTGGGGTGTATTTTACCTTGAATTGTTCCATTGCAATGTCCAAAATTATCCTGTCTTTGTAAAACGTTCCCATTGATGCTGAGAAGGAGGAAATGTTTGCTTTTGCTTTCAGCCATAACATTTAAATGCGATCATCAGATTAATACTGCATTATTCTTAGAAGGTTTCATTAAGGCTTTTTTTTTTTTAGATAAACCTCATCATTGCAAACTTACTGTAAACATATTGCAGTTGTGGATTTGAATACATTGGGATAACCAGAGCACTCTGCTCAGATACAAGTTTTTTAAGAGAGAAGAAAATAAAGCAAAGAATAGCTTTCATTTGATTCTGTCAGAGTGGGAAACACTAACCAGCTGGAAATGGGATTTTGTGATGCAGAAATTAGTTTCCCTCACATTCAAGTTGAGAACATTGGAGTTGATTGAAATCAGTTTAAGGTCAGAGGAAGTAAAAAAACAGCAGTTTTGTATCTTGAGACATATCCTCAGTGAAATGACTTATTGTCATTTTATATACATAGAGTGTATGAAACACGAAATCTCGTTTTGTACAGCTTTCATTACATTTCCATTTCTTAAAGTGCAGCAGTAAAGAAATGTAAGCAGAGTGGAAGAAAAAACATTGTGCAAAAAACGCATTGATATGGAATTTATATCAAGTTATGTTGGTGGGGAGACTGGAGACGATTTGTTCTTTAAGCAACCTTTCGAAGCACTTCATGATGGGAGTCAGTGCAACAGGCCGATAGTCGTTAGATGAGGTGACCTGAGGCTTCTTTGGGAGTGGAATGATGGTGGCAGGCTTAAAGCATGCTGGCACTATGGATTGGACCAGCAAGGTGTTTAAAAAAAACCTGGGAGGACACCAGCCACTGATCTACACACACCTTCTACAGCCCATCTTGGCTTGACCTCCTTGGAGTCTTCTACACATCAGCTATGTCAAGTTTGAGTGCCTCCTCCCCCTTGTGTGGAACGGCTGGAGTGCTGTTTAGTGCCTCAAACCTTTCAAAGAAATTGTTTCGTCACACTGGAGTTCAAAGCTTACGATGTATGTGCAGACCGACGCTCTGATGCGATCTACCTGCTCACACTGTTCGTCTAAATCCACGTTGGACTCAGCTCCGCAGTGAGATGGCGCTACTCTGACTCGTCTATCCAGAAGCCAAATGAGTAGAAAAGGAATATGAAGCTCACTAGAGTGATCGTCATTATGATCGCCTTGCCACATCTGTTTACATGTGAACAGTTTGAATCAGAGCTGCTTTTGATGACTCCTCAGAAGGCCTTCAGCTTAGTTGTTATGTTAATTAACTGATGTCAGCGACTCAGAATGAAGTGTCTAGATTGGAATGATGTGTTTCTATATAAATACACTTTTAGTCCCATTTTTTCATTTTAAGTTGGCAAAAAATAGGAAGTGCAGAAAAATGTAAACAATGGTGTAAGGGCAACAAAGAAATCGGGAAATATTTAAGTAATTAAAAATGGATAAACCCTTCAGCTCAGACGTTCAGGGTAGATCAGGATGATTCCTGGTTTGGCCCTGCTTCCTGTCATTGGCATGAAACACATCTCTGTGTTTACCTGGCTCTGTGTGTGGATTGAACTCAGTCACA
>JAGKQL010002832.1:0-29348 GCA_018398635.1 Cyprinodon brontotheroides | reverse complement strand
CTCCTTACATTTTTACACAAATATCTGTACTTTCTACTCCTTACATTAAAAAAAAATTGGCTCGTTACTTTAGTTTTGAATCATTTCAATGGAGTTACCGTTATTATTTTTCACATCGTCAATACCAAATTCAATCTAATTGGATGGGAATCTACGTTGCATTTGACGCACCACTACAAGATGAATCGACAGATTCGGCGGTATTCATTCGCGGCAAATCATTGCAGCTTGGTGGCGGTGGCGTTAGCATAGTAGCATGGACGACGAGATGATTGAAAATGAACACAACGGAGATCTAGTCCTATTGGCAGACATCCATTTAAAATGTAGGCAACGGCATGAAAAAAGTGGTTTCTACTTTTACTTTTATACTTTAAGTAACTTTACAAGCCTGTACTTTGTTACTTTTACTTGAGTAAAGAAGTTTAATCAGTACTTCCACTTTTACCAGAGTATTTTTTAACACAAGTATCTGTACTTTTACTCAAGTACGGAAAGTGAGTACTTGTGCCATCTCTGATTATAGGCATGTTGATAATAGCAGATGACCTCAAATGCATCTACAGTAGAGCTAACATTGTCATGGTCCTGGCACTGGTGGCTGGCTTGATTGCTCATTCCATCCACCTGTTTAACTCTGCCCAGTTTCTCATCATTGCTTATCTGATCCACCTGTTTCCAGCTCCTATATATATACTGATTGTTTTCAAGCTACCAGTGCCAGGTTATACAAGCTGTTTGGTGAGACTAACTCTAGCGTTTTGATTATTGTTCCTATTATCTGATTGTGACCTGTTTCTGTCTTGTGAATCCCGAGTTTTGCTTTGCCCCTGTCTACTCTATTAGTCTGATCTGTTCTGGACTGATTCCTGGATTTTACTGGCTTACCTCATCAGCTCTCTAATCTTCTGGTTTATATACTTTGTTCTGTTACGATTTCGGCTCGGATATTCCATTCTGTACACAGCTGCTCCTCGGCGTCGGTTGTCATCAGCTCCACTCATCATCCAGAGCTCCGGAGGCGGCGCCCGGCACAACCGGAGGTCAATCCCCTCCTTGGATTCATCACATCCCTCTGTGGTCAGACTGAACTCGGAACCGGGTCAGTGACTATTTATCTTTGTCGTTATTGGCCCTTATTTGAGTCACTAACCTGAGTTTCTGTTTCTACAGAGGATCCGGTTTTTCCGCTCCAGCTGACAATCAGCCGTGCGCCGTTTATAAATAAAGACTGTTTGAACTCATTTGGATCTGTCTGTTTGAATATTGGGTCCAAGGTTTCGAGCCTGACAAACAGATATAATTAAGGGAATATTAAATAGGTTAATAAATAAAATATATATAAATATATAAATAAAAATAATTAATAAATGTAAGTTGTTTATGAAGAGCACCATAATAGTTATTAAACATAAACAACAATATAAAATTTGTTAAATATTTTTACATATGGGTTCTAATCTTTATGCCAAGTTAATTAGAGGTTTGTAGAAGACCCACATGCAGATAACGATGAGGGTGGTGACAACAGAGCAAAGACTAAGGAATGCTTTATAGGAAATAAGTGAAAAACCATCAGAAAGGAATAATCAAACTAAGGACTAATCGAAAGTATAAATCTTAACAGCAAACACATAAGATAAATCAAAGCCTAAGTGAAAACACAAATTGAAATCTTGAAACAAAAACCCAGCACAGCAGATCATGACACTTTAGACAGTTTGTGTTTCCTTAAACACCTGCAAATGAGTGGAGGACATGCAAAAATAAACAGTTACCACAAGCAAAGAGACTTTTCAAAACTGAAACTCAACTACAGCCACAGTTTTTGCATATTTTTTAGACTTTTTGAATGTCAGGTGCAAACTGCATCTCCGACTACCTTCTCGTCCCAAAAGGGATTTGAGTGAAGCATGTTTATGTTTAATGTTTGTTTAATGTTGTTTTTAAAACTTACAGATGGGCTAATTGTTTTTTTGTTTGTAATTTTGATTAGTATTACCACCATCTACAAATCTGTTCTTCCTCCTCTGACCGCACCAAAATGTCTGTAGAACACGCAATCAGATCCTAATGGGTGAAACCAAAATCGGTTTGCAAATCTTCACATATGTGCAGCAATCTTTGAAGACCACGCAAAACATGCCCACTTATTTGTGTGCAGTTTAGATCCCTTTATTCTGAATATTTAAAGATCAGACCCATTAAAATGAATATACTCACCCAGGGTTATTATATTTCTCAAAACCAGGATCAAAATTCACTTTTCTTGTACAAAAAAAATACAAATTAATGAGTAATGTATGGTGCTGTGCTGCCTCCAAAACACTTATGGAGTTGAAAAGCTGGAATCAAACTGCTAAGCTTCCATATTACTGCTGGATTAATTATGGTGCATTTGACTGTTTTTTTATTTTATTCCTTTTTACATTGTCTTGTCAAACTAATCTGCTGCTACACTAAGAGCACAAATTTTGTCTGTGGTCAGTGATTACAGTTGCACCCACACTACCTTGTACAGATGTCTTAAATCACACATGATCTGGCACCCACTTTGGAAAATGGCTGGTCCTTTTCACAACCGAAGGCCATAGACTTTGCTTCTTCTTTGGGTAATGGCAGAGGGTAAAACAATTTGGCTTTTACTCAGTAGAGCAGATGGGTAAGGTGGCAAAGGCTGTGCAAGAAACTGCAGAAAAATGGCTGAAAGGACCTTTCATTCTTAAAGATGGAAAAAGCATTGATTCAGTCAGAGAGCACAACCAGTGCTCTAAAACCAGTTAGCATACACAACCTTTATCTGTTAAAAACTGTTGAATAGTGTTAGCACAAAATTGCTCAAATCAAAACTATGACTGTCTGGAATAAACATTATCCTTTATAATTCATAAAAAGCCATATTAAATCCAAAATTACAATTTTTTTTCCTAAGTAATAAAACTGTATACTACTTTATTAATTATATTTTTTCTAACCAGTCTATACAGTTTTTTAAGTGCAGTTTTCTTTAATTTCATTTGAAAGTAAAATTAGTTTATGCAGAGGTATTTTTATGAGGAAAAAAATGATCCTAGTTTTGTGATTCACAAGATATTGAAAAACTAATGGAAGGATATGGGGCAGCCAATGAAAATTGGACTGTCAAGGTTGGGTAGAAGTTGATTGAGGACCAAAATGCAGAGATGAAGAGGCAAAGATAAGATCTTGCAGATTTAATGGAAGACAACAGAAACACAAATCCAGGAACAATAAACAAATAATCAAAACTAGAAGATACCAGGGAGAGACACACATGGGGATCAAAGCAATGAATAGAAACAAGCACTGAGGAAATGCACAGGAGTATATATGGGAGACAGAACAAAGACTGGGCCTAATCAGCTGATAGGGAGCAGGTGTGGATAGAAGCAACTAGAAGCTAGGGCAAATTGGACTGATACAAGAGGGCCACAGAGAGCACAAAATAAACAACACTGCTTAAATATAACTAGAAAACAGCTAGAAAAACACAAAATGAAAAAGAAACAATTCCCAATTAAACACAGAATGACATAAATAAAAATGTAAATGCAAACTCAAAAAGAAACTTAAACAGAACAGTAAGGTCCACAAAGGACAGGATTAAGGCAAGTATAGCATAAAATTAGGGTGACCAGATTTAGGTTTTCTCAAAAGGGGGACATTTTTTTTCTTTTTTGTTTTTCTTTTTTGGGGGGTGGGGAGACCTGTGAGGGTATGCTTCCCCCCGTCTGCCCAAAAATATACAAAAGGCTTGAAATATAAAAACAATGAGTGCGCATCATCAGGCTAATGTAGTAAAGAAATGTCACTAAGAATTTGAGTCAGTAGGTCTCATGACCTGGAAGCTATTGAAGGAAAGTCCCAACTTTTTTGTCTTTAAAAATATCTTAAAAATTGAAAAATAGCTTAAAAATGCATAAAAGCAAAGCTGCTTTGCATATGTTATCTATTGGCATGATTTTATATTAGTTTCATCTTTGCTGGTCATATGATAAGGAATTTATGGATTTTTGTTTCTCAAGAGTGTTTTGGTAATAAAGATGTTGAGGGTCCCTAACTGCACCACCGCGTTGAACCTTTTTGATAAAGCTGCAGTTGAGGGGCTCAGGTTATCCTGAGCTATCTCTATAGTTATGCTGTACAATAGGCTTAGACTTCTGGAGGACAAAGGAACCCCTTTTCCATCATTCTACTTCCTTCTATCTCTCTATTCTCCCACTCTGCAGAATCTGGTAGTTCAATCTCTAACGTTCTCCTGCTTCTTTCCTCAGAGTAGCTTCGCTTCATCTGTTCCTGTTTTGCTGTGACCCCAACCTGGGGAGAAATAGCAGCTGTGTGCTGCTTCCATCAACACCTTTGTTTAAAGTAGATCTTGGAGATGCTCCTGTTTTTCCAGCGGTAGTCCCAAAGTCCTCTGACCGTAACTGGCTGGATGTGCTCTCTCTCCTCCTCTGACATGGGAACTGCAGCTCAGAGCTTGTTCTGCTCTGGCTGTGTGTTTCCTGGACGGGCCACCTTTTAAAGTTGCCTTTTGTATGCTCCGGCTTCTGCTCTGAACTCCCAGTCGCTCCGTCAGATGGTCAGCCACACTGAGCTTCCTGGTTCTGCTGGAAAGTGTTTCTTCCCTGTTAAAAGGGGAGTTTTTCCTCTCCACTGTCGCTACAAGCATGCTTGGTGAGTGGGATTGTATTTGAGTCAATGAGTCAATTCAAATCTTAAACCAATTTGACTGTATGATCTGGTGAACTGTAAAGTGCCTTGAAATTACATGTGTTGTAAATTGACGCTATATAATTAAACTGAATTGAAATGAATTGAACTATGCCTGGTCGTCATGGTTGAGGGGTTGGCGAGTGCATGAAAAGCCAAAACAGCTCATTTATAAGACGGCTGAGTGAGAAGGTTATTGGTATTTGCTGTCTGCCGAAACTGAGATGAGCAAAAACAATAAAAACATGTTCTGGAGGGATCATTGTTATTATTATTATTATTTTTTTTTTCAAATGTTGTATAGTATCTTTAAGATATTTTAGATCTTTATGATATTTCATTATTGGAACAAACCAATTCTTTATTGTTTCAATTTATATTTTTTGTTTTGCTTAGGGTGCTCTGAAAGGTATATTCTCCTACAGGTATTTTTGTTTTGACTGTTTTGTCACAAATGACAGATTTAATATTACACAAGGACAACCTGAGTGAATTCCAAAATTTGCTTTAAAATATATTTTTTTATTAAAAAAAAACAAATCGAAAAAAATTTTAAGGTTAGCATGAATACATATAAATCATCTTCAAACAGGCTTCTATTATATATTTAATTTTTAACGTATTACTTGCAATACTAATAAACGTTACATATTCATTTGAACATTTTAAGAGCTTTTTATCATAATTTTAATCCTTATCACCACAAATACTTAAAGATGTTAAAAACTACAGTCATATTGCCCGTCAGCAAAGGCAAAGACACAATTGGAACGTAAAGACGAAACCTCACAAAGACAGACGTCAAAATGGGCTTTTTCATAATTATGCCTTGCTTCTGAGTTGGGCGGTAATGCTGCCACAGAAGTAAAAAAACAATCAAGAGGAAGGGGAAAAAAGCAGGGCGAAACAATGGTGTAATATCCTCAGTAAACTGAATAACTTCTGAAACATAACCACAACTCTAAAATCTGCCATCATTGTTTACATTAGCATATTCGTTTCAGGAGAGAGGAGAGTCCTACATTAACTCATTTGTGCAAACCTGTCAGATTGTTGCTGCTTAAGCAGTTTGGGCTGTCCACACGGAATGGAAATTCAAAGATGTTGCTATGGGGATGTCAAAAAAACCCAGCAGTGTCTTTCACCTATAAATTTGGCATGCGCATCTGTATGCGAGAGCAGCTATTCTGACAAACACAGCGCTGCAGTGCCATTTTCTGTCTTTCAATATTAAAATCAACACCTTAAAATCTTCTCTCATCATCTGCACCTTTTTATTATTTGTGTTAACCTCTGGATTATACACTCTCAAATGTGTACTAAATGTAGCATGATCTGAAAACTTAAAAATTCATCCTCATGGCTACAAACTAATTGGGCACACAGTGGACCTTCCTCTCAGCACCGGGAGCACAGTGAGTTCTGGGAGAAGTAAGAAGGCGAATGAAAAGAAGGAGTGAAAAAGGCCACTGTAAAAGTAACTGTTATCCTGAAGCCTTGTGCACATTAGCATAGATACAAGAGGAAAGCAAAGAGGTCATGTACCTAAAAAAGTACTTCAGTGCACTTAACACAGATGCTGCAGTGGTTCTGTAAGTGCTGACTTAGTGCTTATCAAGGACCTCTGCGTATGATGGAAAAGCTCTGCTGTTGAACTTTGTTTTTCTTGGTTCCTCACACTGATCCATGTTTCTCTACTAAACCGCTGTCAGCAAGAAGTCAGACTAAAAGAATTCCTCACACAACAAAATCAGATCATTTATGACTGACACGATTTAAGTGATAGCGTGAAGCTAACATAGCCCTAGCTCAGCATTCAGCAGATGTAATACTGTAAACCCCATGAGCTGGAACCTTCCGGCAAAGTAAAAACCTTGAGCTTGTGCAGCAATTTTACCAACTTATGCTCATTTCTGTATGATTAATCTCTGGTCATTAGCTAACACATTGTATTCCTCAGCTGTATGTGTGGTAAATATCCATCATCATTTCACAATGTCCAAATTTTCCCATTCTATTTGCTCTAATCCCTTGCAGGAGGTTAGCAATGGAGAGAGGAGCACAGGCAGAGTTGAGGGAGAATAATGCCATTTCAGGATAGGCCTTATTTAATTTACTGCAGGTCGATAGAGGTTCTCCAATTGCCTCTCCCGGATTAATAAGTAACCCACACTCGCTGTCCATCACTGTCCATCTCCCATTAGGCTTCTAAAATGGGGGCCCAAATTGCCTTGCGAGGTTGACTCTGATGGAAAACACACTCTCTCCATCCTTTTCTCTCACAATTCCCATCCATTCCTCTCCGTCACTTTTCTCTTTTTGTTATCAGGTTTCACTTTAAGATGCACTCTCTGCAGAGCCGCATAGGTGTATTAAAAGAACACAGCAGTCATTCCTAAATGCCCTGAAATTATGAAGTTTGTGACTCACAGTTCATATGGTCGGTCAGTTTTCTTACTTACCGTCTAAAATAATGTTTTTTCTGTCCACGATGCCCGGCAGTGTGGGAGTAAATTTAGCCTCCAATCAACAAAGTATGGTTGGTCCAGAACTTTGTCTTTCTGCACCTCAGAATATGACATTTCAGGAAGTACCAAGTGTTTGAGGCTCATAGAAAACAACATGGAGTTATATTTATCTGAAAACTCTTTTTTTGTTGGTCTTTAATGCTTTCATAACAAAACACTTACTTTTGACATTTTTGGCAGAATACGTAAGGAAAATAAAAATGTAAAACAAGAGCAGTCTCTGTATCTTCAGGTCAACAAGTAGTTTTTGCAAAGGAAAATTGGTTGAGTAACTTTTATTTCTATCCTTTATGATTTTAATGGTGAATGCTGCCTATAAATGATCTAATGTGAAATAATCTTTGGTAATCAAAGACTTTATATTGCAACTATGGGAAAATTGTAGATTTTCCTATGTTACTCGTGTTTTAAGAGAACAGTTATTATTTCCATGTCATGGATGCCAAAGAATTACTTTTTTATTCAACAAATGCATGTGCTGACATGTTGAATGAATCATAGAAAAAATTCCTAGACTGTCATCCAAGCAAGAACTAAACAATAACCCAATTATTCCTTCGTAAACAGACTCTTTTTGGTGTTTGCTCCTCAATGGTGTTGTCCCATACTGCTTGATGTACCCAGGTATTTTCTCTGGACATCTGTGCCACCAATCTTTAAGTCATTTTCACTTTGAAAGCAGATCATCAACTTGCCTTAAGTATAAAATTAAGCACACTGGAAGCATATATCTTTTCAACAAGGTCGTTAGAACTACATTATATAACTAGGGCTGCAAAGTATGTTAATTTATCAATTAACATGTTTCTTTTTTGCTTACACATTCAGTAACATATAGTAATTACAAGAAAACATTTTCATATTTTTCAATAAAAACTTTTACTGTAAAACTGTAAACAAATACAGTGAAACTTTAAATAGATACTTGCAGTATGTTATGTACATATTGTAGGCTACAATAGGGTTAGTTACTTATTATAAAAAGATTAATAAAATACATTTTAACTTGACCTCCAAAAAACTCTGAGGGATTAGTTAAACTAAGAAGCTTGAAGACATAATAGAATTCTTACATTAACTTCTTCAAACAAGTTACTCCTGACATGTAGAGTAACGTGACATCTTACTACAGGCAAGAGGAGTGATACTTATTTACTTAAGTAAAAAATAAAAACTAGGGGACATTGCCGTAGAAATACTCCAAAAATACCTCGTTTTTCAATGTGTTACTCAATGCAATTCAGTTTATTTATATGGATCCAATTCACAACACTTATCATCTCAAGGCACTTTACAGAGACAATTCAACCATTTACACGGTCAGACTGGTTCAAAGTTCACTATTTAAGGAAAACCAGCTGATTTGCATACACTTGTCAACTTTAGGAAGCCCTCACGCATAGGATGCTTGTAGCGAAAGTGGAGAGGAGAAGCTTCCTAATAACAGGAAGAGAGCACCAATAGAATGAAACCAACTTGGGTTTTTAAGGAGACAAAAAGGTAACTATAAGCTGCATAGCTACACAGTACACACTTCCATATCAAAGGAAAGAGAGCACTAAAGGGTTGAATGAGTCAGAGTCAGAGAAACAGGTCTACACTGAAAAAACAGGCCAAACTACAAAATCTATAAACAAGTGTGTTGATGGCAGCAGCACAGCTGATTTCCAGACCACTTTTGTGTCAGTGGTTTGAGAGAAATTTTGGTCAAGCCAGAGGACTTGACCAAAGTGCTCTACACTACATTCATCCATCATTCACCCATTCACCACACACTTATTGTGGCAAGCTACATTGTCATAGCTACAGCTGCCCTGGGCTCACTGACAGAAGGAAGTGTGGCTGCCGTACACTGGCTACCACCCAGGAAGTGGGGGTCACAGCTAAACAGGAAATGAGATTAGATGATGACAATGATGAGATAAAGTAAGATGTCTCAAGTAAACTAACTGAGCAACTAGTTATTACCCACCTCTGGTTCCACAGTAGGGTGTAGCAAATAGGTCATATGGTTTATAATAGAACAGACAGCTGTTTTGAGGTCTAATATCTGATGTATATGGGACAATCACTCTACTGGGCTATCTCATGCTGGAGACATTTTTGTCTCTTGTTCTCTTCCGAGTGAAACTAGCTTTTAAAATTAGCACCCCCCCATTTTGACAACTTTCAGATCAATCTGAAAGATTAGGAGCAGAGGACGAAATGGAATCGATTCAAAAATCAAAGTTTCACTTTCAGCACATAGATATGGAAGTTTGGATCAATTATCTCAACAAACATGACGCTGAAACTAATTTGCTTCTCAGATTCAGTGAAAGCGACTGGGGGGTTTGTCTGCCAATTTGACAACCATGGGTCTGATCTACTCTGAAGTTTGCTCAGTAAAGTCAAACATAAAATCTGGAGATGCTGTAATCAGGACAGATACATATTTGTTCAGGATGTTGTTATGGTTTGCATTGCAATTTTAGTCCGCTTCGTGTCTGTTGAATTTAAAAGTGAGACTTGTAAACGTATTTCCTGCCTGAACACATTAGATTGTAGTCTTCTATTACTTAAAAAAGAAAATTTCTATAAAGGTTAATTAATTATTGGGGAAATATGGTGATATTCAACTAGATAAAAGATAAATAATTAATATTTTTTGTTGCTGTAATAAAAAAAAAACAATTAAAAGAAATGAAATGCAACTAATTGAATCTCTAAGCAAGGCACCAACTGTTTTTCTTTTTTTTTTTTGGGTTGTGCCAGCCGATCCAGCACAGACTGGGGACAGGGATCTAAGCGGTGATAACATGTTATCTCCTCACAGCAGCTGAGCTGAACGAGGATTCACCTTCAGAGACTGACAGAGAGATTGGAGAGGCAGGAGCAGCAGATAAAGCCCAACACAAGCTGTACAGTAATACCATCCTGAAGGGGAAGAGCAACGGTAATCTGCATTTATTTCCGGACTGAAACTGGCCTGAGTTTCCATTCTATTAGCTCTCTTCAGCTGAGCTTCACTCACAGTTTGGGAGAAAAACTCAAACAGAGCTGACAGAAGGATTTTGGTCAGTGTTTTTGTTTTGATGGCATCTGACATCTCAATGTAAGATGCCTACGCCCACATTTAGGACTTTTTATATTGTTCTCTAAAAGTACATTCCTATAAAAAGTTTTTTATATATATATTTTAAAGGTTCATGTTGTGTGTATAAGATCAGAGTATCCTCTCTGAATGGGAAAACAGGCTATTGATTTCCAGTGATTGGAGTAACAGCGTTGAAAGTATCGCCGTTACTAACGCGAGTAATCAAAATTATTATTCTTACAGTAACTATAACGCGAGTTACAATTGCCGACACCCCGTTACTGCACGTTACTCAGGTCGCACAATTAACCTTCTTTTCATGATAGGACTCGTGCGCTGGCCATGAGAGGGAAGGATGAGAGTGAGGAGGACTCCAGCGGCAAAACAGCGCTTTCCAGATGGAAATACCGGTGTTACGCCGAAGGCCGTTTCCCCTTATCAGATATGGAAAGTTTCCCCTGCATCCTCGCGACATCACGCCGGGCGGCCACGATTCACCACGCCAGTTTACAGCAAACGCAAGCATGTTCAAGCTAAAAGGCGGCGCAGCAACAGCCGCCTCTGTGCTGCGTGCCACAGGGGAACTACGGAGAGATGTGGAATCCATCTAATGATCACCTATATGGAAAAAGGGAGAAATCTGGATGGATGGATGGAATAGATAGATAGATGGATATAGTACATGTTGCAGTATCTATAACAACCCAAACACAGGATTTCAGAATTAGACATCCCCAGTTATTAATTTTATACACTCGCAAAAGTAACGCAATAGTTACTTTTACTAGTAACTAGTTACTTTTATTGTGGAGTAACTCAGTTATTAACTCAGTTACTTTTTGGGAGAAGTAACTAGTAACTTTTCAAAGTAACGTGCGCAACACTGTTGATTTCTGTCATTGGACTTTCCAACTCTCAATCAGTCCATAAATCGTTTCAATCGTCAAATTGGGTACAACGGTTGTCCGGTTCCTTTTAAACATATTTATGTAGAGAATCACAAATTATTGTTATGTTAAAAAAGAAAGCATTGTTAAATAAAGCCCCGGGATCTTCTTCCTTTGGAGAACTTGTGAAAATATAGTACTCACAATATGATTGTGGTCTTGCAGAATTGTGATATTTTCATAATTACAGTCAGATAGACCGTAATAATGAAAAATATCACAGTTTGGTTTAATAGAAAAGGTATTTTTAATGAAAAACACTTTCTGTGTTCTGCTATCTAAAACGATGATATTCACTGCAAAAACGATCTAGAAAATAAAGTCAAAACACCAAATGAAGTATTTACCCCCTTGATTTGAGTAGGTTGAAAACATGATTTGCCAATGGAATGAGAATTTTACTCTTAAAAAAAGGTAACAGATAATACACTTTGTGCACAAGACAATAAAATAGCTTCTTTTTTCTTATTTTTAAATGTAAATTGTCTCGTTCCACTGGCAAAGTGTCTCACTTACCTCCTTAATTCAAGAAAAAACAAACTTATTTTAAGAAAATAATGACTTATCTAGATATCGATAATTCCCAGTGATGAATCTATGTTGATTCAGATGCAAGAAGGAACTACTAGCATTTCTGGTTCTATATTAGGAGACGGATCCTGTTTTTTTATTATGTTTTGTTAATTCTGTATTTGCAATGATTTTCACACCAGCTACATCAAGCTGACGTTATACACTAACTATTCAGAGAAGAAACAGATCCCATATAATATGAATTTTTAGTTTGCTAAAAAAAAAAAATAAATAACATCCTGTTTAATAGACTTTTTCTAGTTTATAAAACATTGTTTAAAGAAACTGCACAGCTAAATTAAAATTCCGAGCATAGCTTGTTTTTGAGGATAAAAACACAGTATTTAAGCAAACCTCTGCATTGATATTTTTGAGTTATACATGTAAATCAAAATAAAGGGTAATTCATTAGAAACAGGATAGATTAGCAAATCTCTTGGCCTTTGAAATAGAATTGCCCCCTGAAGGGTCCCTGCAATCTAAATGGAGTTATAATCAGTGTGTTACAAAGTCTCTGTGTCATTATACAGCCGTAGCATTTGTTAGCATTTGTCTCCAAAGGTCACGTCTCGGTTCAGAACGTTGGATCGGCTACTCTTACAGGCAACAGCAAATAAACCCTTCTCTCTGACTGTAAAGCTGAGGCTGGTCATGCATTTCCTGTAACAGGTTGGCTGCCTCTGCTAAATTAGCTGACCCTTTATCTACAATCAGCAGCACTCATATGCATGTACTGTAGACTAGGCATCACTTCCTGGAGGTATTGAACTCTTAATAAAACACACACACTGGGACTCAAATGTCACCATCCTAAGCAGGGCTGTGTCAATATGTCTCTGACCTTTCTCTGTATTTACTCTTGTAGGACATCAGGCTTGGTGCTTGTGAGGCAAATGGGAAGCAAACAGGGGGTCTTGCTGCAGGAAGTGCAAACGCAAAGTCTTCACTGCAGGCAACCCAAAGCAACCAAACAGGTAGAATCCCCCTCAGACAGGAAACCACTTATTGTATGGGTTATTTTCAAGATATCGCTTGGAGGCAAAGAACAAAGCACTGCAGGACACAGAAGTATGAGGAATTAAAACAGTGCCGGATCCCAGCTAGAATCAAATCATAGAGCAAACTCTAAATTAGCTTAGAAGAGATAAAACCAGTCAGACAAATAGAGAAAGAATGCAGATCGATACCGACTTCTTCTATGCCAGCAGGTTATCATTATTTATTTATGTTATTTTTTAGATATGCTATGACGTTGTTAAGCCACTGTTCCATTGTTTTCTGCTCTGTTTGATCAGGTGCACATACAGAAATAACACGGTTAGGTTAAAAGAAATTATCTTGCTGTTTGTTTAAGATGCTACTTGTAAAGACTAAATTTTTTAACTAAATTTTTGACAAAAGAGTTTATAATAATTGAATAAAGAAAGAAAAGTAAAAATATTTTTTTTATCTTGTCTAACTGTAAGTGATAAGGTGTAAGGATTAGGCCAATTGGAAAAAAAAAGTTAACTGATTTTTTAAAATTTTATTTCAGTTTAAGGAAAAAAGTCAGAATTCTGACTTTTTCTCAGAATTTTTGATCCTAATGTAGATGGGTTTCATGAAGGTAGAGATGTGGGAGCATAAGCTTCACTGACAAAGATGTGAGTTGTTTGAGGGTGGCCAGTGAGTGACACAAAAAGTGGAAAATGACGAAATTAGTCAATCCTTTAAAAGCACCGGTGGGGTCCCCTCATTAATGGAGGAGTAGAAGGTCATTAAAACAAGAGAGCTACTCTCTAAAACAGGCATGGCTGTGGCCCAATGGTAACATGTTTTGTTATCTGTATTAAAGGGCAAAAACAGAAAGAAAAAGTCCAAATTCTGAGATTAAACTCAAGAAGAATTCTGAGAATAAAGTCAGAATTCTAAGATTAAAATCAGAATTCTGACTTTTTCCCCATATTAAACTGAATTAAAATTAAAAAATGAATTAACATTTTTTTGTTTTTCAGTGGCCCTAATCCTCTTCCGTATCTTGACTGAACAGGTCAATTTAACACAAATTAGTGTCTTATTTTCCTAAAGAAACATGAACTAAAAAAATATATATATTCCCTTTTTTTCCATATTAAACAATTAGCTGGTTTGGAAATCACTCTGCAAAAAATGGAAAGTAGAAATTAGGCATTTTATGAATATGCCTATTTTATGAATATTAGAACATCTTTGATGGGTTTATTCATCAAGAAACAATAGCAATCATAGTAATCAAGGTAAAAGCATCAACTTTTTTTTATTATATGCTGAACTTTCAAGGATTTAGAGGAATGGAATTTAAAAACCCTTAGAAAAACAGCCAAATAACCTAATTTTTTATCTTGTCTAACTGTAAGTGGGATTGATACGGAAGAGGATTAGGGCCACTGGGAAAAAAAAAAGTTAAGTGATTTTTAAATTTTATTTCAGTTTAATATGGGGGAAAAAGTCAGAATTCTGACTTTTTTTCTCAGAATTCTGACTGTAATCTCAAAAGTTTGGATCTTAATGTAGATGGGCACCATGAAGGAAGAGATGTGGGAGCACTCAGCTTCACTGACAAAGATGTGAGTTGTTTGAGAGGGCCCGAGGGGTCCCCTCATTAATGGAGGAGCAGAAGGTCATTAAAACAAGAGAGCTAGTCTCTAAAACAGACATGGCTATGGCTTGATGCTAACATGTTTAGATGGGCACCATGAGATTGAGATTGAAGCCAAAATTCTGAGAATAAAGTCAAAATTCTGAGAAAAAAGTCAGAATTCTTACTTTTTTCCTCTGTTAAACTGAAATAAAATTTAAAAATCAGTTAATATATTTTTTTTTTTCAGTGGCGTTAATCCTCTTCCATAGATTGACAGCACAGGTCAATTTAACACAAATTAGTGTCTTATTTTCCTAAACAAACATGAACTAAAATATATATATATATATTCCCTTTTATTCCCATATCAAACAATTAGCTGGTTTGGAAATTAATTTCTTGTTCTAAGTATTTCCACTCTGCAAAAAATGGAAAGTAGAAATTGGGCATAATTAGTTGGAAAATGATTTTATGAATATCAGAACATCTTTGATGGGTTTATTCATCAAGAAACAACAGCAATCATAGTAATCAAGGTAAAAGCATCAACTTTTTTTATTATATGCTGAACTTTCAAGGATTTAGAGGAATGGAATTTAAAAGCCAAATAACCTCTTACTTAGAAACGAATAATAAAAACCTCTAAACTCTCTCTGTAATCTGAGTTTATCTCCATTTGCACACTCTAGGTAAACAGAGATTTAAATAGAGGTTCAGCACCATTTCTATGTGCAGTTTGGGTCCCATTAGATCATATTTTATAATTCCCCATCGCTCTACTTCAGAAGTCTGAATAACAGAATAGTTTGGAAGGAGTATAATTAAACTGAACTTAAACAGAATAAATGAAGTAATACGACTCATGATATAGATTTATGTGCACTAGGGGCTTTTTTTTCATAGCCTTTCCAAAACCTAAAAAGAAGAGGATAGATGAAGAACAGCAGTCCTCCCTGGTCCTCAGCGCACACTTCTGTGCATGTTTTAGACATTTTCTGCTTTAACACAATTTGGTCAGATGATTGCAGTCCAGCAAAAGCCTGTTAATCAGTCATCAACTGAAATCTGCAGTGCTGAAGCGAGCAATTGTCAAAAACATGATAGGCAGCGTGCTTGGAGGACCAGGGTTGAAAATTACAGGTTGAAATGACAGCATATTTTTAAGCCGGATGTTTAGGATTTGGTTTAGAAATAACTTTTATCCTATTAAGCTAAAAACCACTGATTTCTGCTTACAAGTCTTTATGAAAAACTTCAAAATGATAAATAGACTGATTTTATTGAGTAAATTTCTAATCTTGACCACTCACATCCCTTCGTACTATAGTTACATTTGAATTACAAACACATTTATGACCTGAAACACAGAATCTCATCAACATGTGACAAAGAGAAGAAGGAATCAACCCATGACTCTGGGACTGTAAGACAACTGTTCTACCCTACTATAGCTAGTCACTAATATTATCTGACAAAGAAAACATCCTAAAACAAATTGCATAAAATATTGATCATGTTTGTCAAATTTAGATTTAAACCTTTCAAAGTTTTCAAATCTAACCAGATATCACAAATCTAAAACCTTAACTTTCCTCAGTAGATCTATGTCTAAAGAATTTAGCATATTTTGTGAAAAATTGCTTTTGTTGCCAGTCAATAATATTTAGAAGATGGTATTTATTGCTCCAAGTTGTCACCATCAATCCAATCATTATGCATCCTACAGGAAAAATATTCTTCATCAGAAAAGCAGACAAGAGCATCTGCACATCAAAAGCAAGAGATTTAGTAATACTGTTATTATGGATGTTATTTAGTAAAAAGGTAAGTAAGAATGTACTTGTATAGCATTTCTTTGAAATAAGGCATTTCAAAGTGCTTTACATACTAAAACATCAGAACAATTGTGCAATACAATCATTAAATCAAACATTTCTGTGGTGTAATTATTAAATTTTTGTAGACACTTACCTTTTGCTTACTATGAGAGCTAATTTTTTTCTTTTTTACTACCTATTAGTTGCCCTTTTAAAAAAGGCTTTTTTTTGTGAAGACATATTAGGAGATACATTCAAAGTGGGTTATAATTTTATTCTTTGCTGCGGACCTTGAATTCCAGCATCGAGTAATGACTTATGCCCATTTTACCCCAAATATCTATTAAGGAATGTTCTGTTCTGAGAAAGCCTATATTTACTCCACTGCAGCAGCATGAAAATCCCACCTAGAAAGGATTTGCATCATTTAATCTTTCTAGATGTGCCGTATGTTCTGCAGCATTACTCAGGAGCCAGTTTAGATGATAAAAGTCACAGTTAAGGGTAGAAAAAAAATAACCCAAAACAATCCATAGTCTTGTCAGATGTTTACATCTGAAATTAAAGGGGACAATTATTTGCTTATTGGTTTACTGTAATTATGCTTCTTATGCTATTTGTGACATTTTGTACATGAGATTAGGCTAATGTTTCCTTTTTTATAGTATTTTTTCCTTGGCAGCCTGCAGTAGAGGGCTTTTTTTAATGACTGATATCTTCCATCCCTGAACTACTATATTGGTTAAGATCTGTAATAATGGGTTGTCCAGTGCAGATAGATATAAAGGATATATGCATCAGGTTGCAATACATCTCAGTAGAGGAAAATATTGATTTCTTTTTTGTTTTTGGTAGTTTAGATGCTGTTGTTCACATGTTAAAGGTGTGATGGTCTGCAAGAAAATTGTAACACAGAGGGAATACAATGATGTGACCTTATTTCTATTTTTGTTCCTGAACATTGTAATCTGCAGCAGCTATACTGTGCATTTGTGACAATTTATTTTATATCTTTAAAGATTCAGGCAAAAATACTGTAATTGAGAGACAGCATTTTTATTCTTTTCAAGTTTACAAATTTAGAATTTAAAAAATCATCACCGTTATGACATGTTTACGTGTTTATTACACAGTGGATTATGGGGATGTTTGATATAATTTGGAGTTTAAAGCTAAGATATTCTTAAAGAGAAATTATGCACGTTTTTACTGATAAAAATATTAAAAATAGCCTTTTTATTGGACACATAAAAACATTGTTTGATGAGCAGACTGATTTCTCACTAGTTCAGATGCCGATGCATTTATAAACCTGTAGCCTATTTTCCATGCGTTTACTCTGAATGGAAAGTTTCCGTTCTGTTCTGCGGATATGATGTCAAGCGCATCCATGTTAAATGGATCCAACCTAGCAAACAATTGAAGCGTAATATTCAGGATGGATTTTTTGGATACTAAGAAAAATCAGATACCAATGGCAACTCCATGTAAGGTGAAAAAAAAAAAAAAAAAACTTTGTGAAGTACGAGGACCAGCTACGAGAAGAAGCCTCCTGCAATTCCGTGATTCGGCCACATGTGGCAGTATCATTAGAAGACTCAGTGATGACTGTTTATACGGACCCAAAACCTTGCATTTTATACCATAATTCTAAAATGGAATTTAAATTTATGTTTATTTTTTGGGGAGAAAATAGAAAAAAGGTTTTATTTTTTTCCTGTGACGATTTGTACGAGAATTTTGCTTGTGTGTATGCTAGTTTAAGTAGATATAGAGTTAACAACATCAGCAGTTGCCATGGTTAATTTCATACAGTATATCTCTTTATCCTAAATGATTGAAAGAAAGTTACACAAGCAGCAACACCCAACCAATGCCTGCAGGTGAGCCTCTGATTGCTGGAATTGTGTCCTTTGGTGGAATAGATTCGACAGTGGTGATAGCATGGCAGGCTAATGTTAACGCCCTTACTGTTTTGACTTGAACAGGCTACAGAAGGAAGATCAATATAGGTGTAACTTGAGAGCATGTTTTTTTGGCCTTTTCCAGTTTGAACAACAAGCTCAGGTAAAATTGAAAATAAAAAAACAAGCTACCTTTATAATCCAGATTTATAGCAGGTTTACTTTGAAGCCCAACACACATCTAAATATTAAATCAGATTTATGGATCACTATTCTTGTCCAATGTTTGACTGGTCAGATATTTTAATTTTTTAATATGCTATTGTTTAATCTTCAAATACTTTATCGTTGCCTTGATTCTCTGTGAGACCCATCAGTTATGACGCAGTTAGATGACATTAGAACTTCAACACATCACAACAAATATCCGGTAGGTGTGTTGGCTGCTGGTTTGCTGCTTTCACAGCTATAAACTGGACTCCCAGCAGACAGAGTTTCATTTCTTGCTGACAAGCTACTGACATGTCATTGAGTTATCAGGGTCCCCACTTCAACAAGAAAGTGTCATCTATTGGACTGTCGGATCAGCGGTTCCCACCTGCTTTACAGTCCTGTCTGCCTTTATTTGTGACAACCTGGAGAAAAGAGAGGACGAGATTCTTCCATTAAGGTTTCAAATAAAAAAAATCTACAGCAAAGTCCTAAAGCTCTTGGATCTTAATTTTTTTTTTTACAATCACTAGCCAAGTGTCAATTTATTTTTCAAACCTCCCTTAGCTTCAGCTCAGTCGAAGCTGTTTGAGTTTTTGCATTACCTATACTATGTTCCTTATTAAAGGAAGTCTGGTAAGCAAGGAATAATCAGTGGATCTTTATCTATACCTGTCAGGTCCAGTCTAAGCACCTAAAACAGGGAGAGAAAGAAGGCACAGAGACAATTAATTTAGTTTACTCGCGAGGAGAGTAGGAAGAGACTGCGGAGTTTACAAATGTCCAACCCACTCTGCGGTCCCAGCGTTCTCCTCGCTATTTATTGGAATCAGTGGTCCCTGGTTACAACAGCTGAGACTACTTTAGTGACTAGAGACAACATGAGGAATTCAGTCTTGCAGTCTCAGTAAATATCCTATAAATATCAGGGTGAAGTCAAAATTTAAGCTGTTGAACCTGTTCACCAAAGTTCAGCAGGTCAAGTGCTGCCCATAGACCAACCACAACCTCCCCAAAAGCAAATCTACATACTTCAGAAAAGTCGGCTATATACACATGCACATAGCACACAGCTTTATGCATGATAACACTACAAAGATACATTTATATACAATTATTCCAACAATACCTAAAACTAATATGTCTGCAGTGATTAAAGCTACAGTGTGTAATAATTATAGGGAAATACAGTCAGAAATGTAATATATTATACATAACTATGTTATTTATCATCATCTACGCAGCTCAGCCTCTAATCCCATTATTTGGCGCTGCCTTAGAATTCGCTATTTATAATTACATAGAGCGGGTCTCGCGAGCCATGGAGGCAGACATCTTGTGCGCTACGGCAGCGCAGAGCCAACAAACCAGAGCATTGCGCGATCGCCAAAACGCTACAACGATGTAGAAAAAAATAACGGTATATTTATTATCTTAAGTCTACATGAAATCTATACCCTACACAGACACGAAATACTTATCTGTAAAATTATCTATGTAAACAAAACCCTCATCACTTGAGTAGGTAGGTGATGGACGCCGTGGAAGACATTTGTCCCGCACGCCGGCCGGTTGGGGGGGAGAAGCGCTGTGGGGGAGATGTTCATGTTGCTGCAGTTCGCAGTCTGACCGCTAGATGTCGCTAAGTTACACACACACTGTACCTTTAAATGAATTTAGTGTTAATCAGCTAAAAGAAAAAAAAAAAAATATTTTTGTTGCGATGACTGAGTCTGAGATCGCCATTTGGGCCCAAATATAGTAACAACACCTACTGCTGCCACCTTCCCGCAGTGACGCCACGGTGCGGTAAGCCTACCGCCATTCTCGCTTTCCAAGCAAAACCAATGGGAACTACTAGACACATCTGCAATCAGCACCATTTTATATTTTGAGTTTAATTTCACGAGAACTATATTTAAAGTGACAATGCCCACACCAGCCGGTGAAGTTGGATGTTGTACTACATCGGATAAAAAGCGGGTTATTTCACCTTTCCCATTCAGGATCCTTTCCGCGGGTTCGCCGCTGGATTACCACCTTGATTTGACTGATTTTTGTCTTACAGCTCAGGTGACATGTCTTCATTTCTGATAGAGGTAAATTACAGTGTTAAAAAAATGGATGAGCTCCCAGGCTTTTAAATAAAATGGAAAAACAAAATACTACTTGGCTATTTGTGAAATATAATTAAAGAATCCTTTAAGTAATATAGATGTTTAATTTAAAATAATAGTACCTAATATTGTGGTTCATTTAATTGCTACAAAATACTATAGTTGCTACAGTTGCTTTATCAGTCAAACATCATACTTTTAATAATTACCATCAAGTCTTTAAGTCTGAATAGAAGAACTGAACATTAAAAATCTCAGTAAAACCTTCGGAATGTTTTTTAACATCCCTTTGTATCTGATATGTTGGATTTAGCATGGCAAGATAAAGAAGAAAAAGGAGAGTGTTAGTGTAAAAGTTTTTAGTGTTAATCTATTTGACTCCATGCTGTTGCACTGCTGCAGCCGAGGCCTCTATTACACAGAATTTGATTGGAAACAGCGAATGAAATAACAAGATTAAGTGTTTCCAATGGTTCAACATATTTTAAGAGAGCAAAAACTATTGTCTTCGGCTGGTCCTTCGTCTTTCTATGAGGTGTCATTAAGATAGTGAAGATTAAAGCCGTGTGGGATTAATGGACACCCTCCACGGCAGAGCAAAGTCGGTCCAGGCACACAGGATCACAGGTAATGAGGAAGCAGCTTGAAGTATGAGTTCATGCAGGGCCAGGCTGATAAATTTGGAGAGCAGGAGTGGTCACTGCTGACATATCACCCCAGTAGAAATGTCTGAAATCCGGACACTGTGACCTGCTTTGTGGCCTTTTTTTAGACAAAGTCAGAACTTTTTCTAAGTCAACATTAAAAAGAAAAAATCTATCATTGCAGAACATTAATACATGGTGGCTCCTTTAACAGAGGCACTTGACATTGTAACAAAAACTGTAACATGAATAGAAAACCGTACAAACTGGTAGTTGAGGTTCTTTATTTTCTTATTGTATTCATGCTGTTCTGTCATTGAGCAATTACCTTAAAATATTGATTCAAAGTTGTGAGACATTCCCCCAAGGTATCCCAACAGCAAGTACTTTTGTTTCTGAAGGCATTAGCATGTCATAAACAAGATTAATGCATTAATGAATAATTTTATGATCCTGCTGTTTCACATTTGATACCACATTCAGTTTAAGAATGAGCTCCTTCTATCCTCTGTTCACCTACACTATGTAAATACATTAAGATTTATAACCCACAGGTTCATTGTGAGTATTTTCATCATATAGCGTACTGTAAGTGGAAATTGATAAATGGTAAATATACAGTGAAGCTTTCAAAGGGATCCACAATTAGTTAAACATGTTGAACTAAATATGTTGTATTTTCCTAATTACATCAGAATAATTGTTTGTGATACATAAATAAGCTCGTCGTTTTTTTTTTTTTTTTTTTTCACCATGGAGGTTGTCATTTTTTCATGTATGCAATGCATGCTGGGTTGATGATGTGGTTAGGTCTTACTGGTCTGGAACCTACAGAGTAAATGCAGGAAGGCTAACATTACCAGAGCTGATATTTATTGCATTGCATTTGACTGATGTCAATGTTGATAATGCCACTCTGCGTCACTATATCAAACATATCTTATTAAACATAAGATATCTGTTGAAACAATTAAATGGCTTGACATCCACTGTTAAGTAAACATTTCACACACTATCTTTACAACAAATTGTCGATGTCTTTTTATAAAACTGAATGTGAAAAATGTGGTTTCTATTTAGTCCCATCTGGAATTACATAGAGTAAAAATGTAGAACTATGGTATTTCACACCGAGTATTTCAATCTGAAAAACTCACACGAAGAGAAAAGACAATTAGGAGAAATATATTGATAACATTTCCTTGTCTTTGCTGCTCAGACAAAGCGCTTAATTTTGGTAGACATGCATGAACAGGAGCAAAAAACACGGCTGTTTTCCTCCCAAGCTGGACTTTCTTGGCAGTGGAGTGGAGATAGATGAAGTTGAGGTCGGTCTGTAGACTGCTGGTTAGCGAGACGGTCTGCTGCTGAGCTTTATGTGGAGATCCAGTGGACTGCATGAGCTAATACTAGAGCTTCACTCAGGGGACCTGGAAGATGAAAGTCCAGTTGAATAACACAGGTTGAGAGAGACTGTCCATGATCAGCAAGCATGGAGCGACGAGTGGAGAGGAGAAAAACTTCCAGTTGGGAAAAAATCTCTGGCAGAACCAGGCTCAACACCGTGGTCTGCATTCTGCCGGACCGGTTGAGATGAGACAGGGTACGCAGCAAGGAGTCCGGGAGGAATGGCGCTCTGATGAAGCTTTAGCTACGATGGTGGAGGAGGGGCTGGAGATGGGTTGAAAAGTAGGTCATCTGAATGAAGTCACGCAGCGTATCCGCCCGCCCTGCGCACAAGAGCAGGCAGATGGAATTAGCGGATGGGGAGGGAGGGCCTTTAAAGATGAACTTGGATGCTGATTGGCTTTCGTAGGAGGTGTGGTTCCAAGCTGATTGTTTTGCATTGGAGGTAGGTGAGCCTCGAACTTCCGCCTAGGCTCCATTTTTCAAAATATTGAAACTAATATTAAAACTATTTCTATACACTACAAATTAATTGTATATATAAGTGTAAAAACGTGTCACTTTCCATTTGTGGAACACTGGTAGAGATATACTCCCAAAAACCTGCTGCTGTAACTGCAATGAATGCTACTGTAGTTTGGTTCAGTGGGGTTATAAGCAACACATTTCCATTGTTCTTTCATTGTTGCAAAAATAAATATTATATCCATGCCTTTATCGTCTTTAACTTCAAATGATTCACTTCTTTAAATTGGTATTTTGTATAAAATTATCCATTGATAAATATTCTAAAGTGATTGAAACTTGAAACTGTGTAAAATTTTATGGAATTGAAAACTTTTGCAAAGCGCAACATGTGGCCTCAGCTTAAACTACTGTAAGAAGCAATCATTGGATAAATGACCATCTATGTTGTCGACTTTAAAGAGCGGGAAATTGTATTTTCCTTCTAATCGAAAGCTGTCATATCAACATCAGCTCATTGTTCGTAGCATTTTCCTTGTTGAAACCTGTCTTTCATGGTTAAATTGGACTTATCCAGCTCTAACTGGATGTGGATAAGTTCGTAACGACTGTGCTGAAACCTACTTCAGTTAGAGAGAGGGAGAACGTACCTCCCTTTGTGAGCAGATTAGGTTCAGGTGAGCCCTGAGCAGTTAGACTAAAATGTAAATGTGCTGTAAATAAACATACCTGATTAATTAGTCTGTTTGATTAAACAATGAGGGTTTATACATAAAATATCAGCGCGAAAGTAATCCGCTTATTGTGCTCTGCTTATTCTAAACCTCTCTTTAAACTTTTAACACAGTCAACATCACAAAACAACATATGAAAGACCAGGTTAGATTGTAGCTTAAAACATAAACTAACAATGCTTGCCAAGATGTCGAACTGTTTTTACTTTAATACCGTATCTTTCTAATGAATTAGTTATATAGAATTTATGCCTATATGTTGTCCCTCTTAGTCTGTCTTGATAACAAAATATGTCATTGTAAAACAAACGTTTGCAGATCTAAAATAACAAAAGCTATATCTCACAGGTAACCAAAATACATTATTAAAGAACATTTTATTAAAATAGTATCAGGATAGAATCAGATGATTAAACACGTTTTTACATCTTTTGACTTTGTTTCCTAGTTGGAATACATTTTCTATCTGCACAACAGCTTCACCTCATTCATCCAGTGTTTTAATAAGTATGATGGTAATGCTTTTATAACAATATTTTAAAACATGTATACAGTCAGTGGTGATACCAAGTCTAAGACTTTCTAAACTTATGTTGCATGACATGTCTTCCAGTATTATAGAACATTTGTGTGTCTTTTAGACAAAGGGCTTGGCTCCTCACAACCTTTGAGATAAATATAATATTTGATTCATCAACAGAAGTAGGTTGTTTCCATATCTTTCTTCTTCTGCATTTTGCAGTGAGCATTGCGAGAGTTTGAGGAAGGCAAGGCAAGGCAAAGGTAAATTTATTTGTATACTTACAATTCAGCACAAAAGACAATGCAAAGTGCTTTACGCAGTTAAAATATAGGAAAATAAAGTAGAATCAAAGCAAGTAGGAAAAAAATAAAATATAAGAAAAAATATATGAATAAGCTGGGCAGTTCTCTTTTAGCATTCATGGGCAGACTGTCATTACAGGAACAAAGAAAAAAGAACAGGTGCTGTCACTGAGACAAATGTGTTTTTAGTCTTAATTTAAAGGAACTCAGGCTTTCTGCACTTTTACAGTTTTCTGGAAGTTTCTTCCAGATAAGTGGAGCATAGGAACTAAATGCTGCTTCTCCATGTTTAGTTCTGGTTCTAGGTATGCAGAGCAGGCTGGAGCCAGAAGACCTGAGTGGTCTGGAGGGTTGATACACTGATAGCAAGTCTGTGATGTATTTAGGTGCTAAGCCATTCAGGGATTTATAGACTAACAGAAGTATTTTAAAGTCTTTTCTCTGAGATACAGGGAGCCAGTGGAAGGACTTTAGAACTGGGGTGATGTGCTCTACTTTCTTAATCTTAGTGAGGACATGGGCAGCAGCGTTCTGGATCAGCTGCAGCTGTCTGATCCACTTTTTAGGCAGACCTGTGAAAACACCGTTGCAATAATCAATTCGACTAAAAATAAACGCATGGATTAGTTTTTCCAGATCATGCTGAGACATCAGTGCTTTAATCCTGGAAATGTTCTTATGGCGATTATGTAGCAATTCGCTTTACACAACAATGGGATCATCAATGAGAGCAGGATGTTCATTAGGCTCAGCAAGACTTAATATATGAATGTTTTGAAAAATGCACAGAGCAGATTGATAAGCTCACTCATGCGTTATTTCTCTTTTAATCACTTGAGTCTGCACTCAAATGCATCAGACAGGATGTTATATGGCATTTTGTCCAAAAAATCATATTTCCATAAAAGCAGTAAAAAAAAAATTGCACTATAATTCACATGGAACTTTACTCTAACTGCTTTACAGGATAATAATAATGTATTAAAATGGTGAAGGAAACCAACAATCTGTGCTGAGTGCTGCAACAAAGAATAATATGTAATAAGACAAAGAAAGTAGAGAATTGCTTCCTCTAAGAACCTCTGGTACTTTTTCAAATAAACTTTTTGTCGGGGTTTGCGCTGCTAAATTACATCAAATTGAAGAACAAAAAAAAAAGGAAAGAAATAAAATAAAATAAAAAAACAGTGCTCAAGCTGATCCTTTAGTGTATTAAGTTAGCAACAAAGCTCTTATCTAACAGATAAAATCTGCCCAGGGGAAGAGAGCCAGCTGTGTTCAAATTAATTATTTTGACTAATCAACTTGAAATAAATGTATCAAAAATGAACAAAGATTAATAATTTCAGATATATGTATATACAATATGTGAAGAAAATAGAATACAGACATAGCCTTCTATGGTCTCCTTTCTGTGTTTCAGTGGTGGAGCCAGAAAGTTTCCATAAGGGCGGTCAGGCAGAGACCAATGTGAACTGAAGAGTGGCTGAAAACTAATAGGCAACAAAATCACCTCAGGATCCATCTAAATGAATCACACTGCACCAACTGCTAAAAGAATGGTCAAAACATTCATATTTTCCCCCAAAAAATAACTGAAGACAGACTAGATTTTCATGAATTCCTTGCTAATAAATATACATCTATGCTGTCTAAATCGGTTATTGTTGTGCATAATATACACACTGAAAAGGTTGAGCGGTTTTTCCTGATCATTAATTTCATAGAAGACTCCCCGATGACTGCAGAGCCATATAACTTTATCTTCTACTCCATAAAATGCACCAGTCCCTGAAAATTCCTAAATTCTAGTGTTTTTATCTTTAGCGTTGTATTGATTCAATTGGCTGTAAATTTCATTCTATATACTTTTTGCTGGCAAGTTCATGGTTATTTAATATTAACAAGCTGAAAAATCGAATTAGCTGGGGATCGGTCTTCAGCAGGGGTCTGGCTTACCCGGGAAATCCCAACGGAGGTATTTTCATGGGGTAGCAGGGTTTGGGTTGAATTAGACTTTTTTATATTCCCTGTAATTTTTCCACTAGTTGAAATGTCTTTAAATGCGCATTAACATGAATCAGTGTATTCTCATTATGAGGCGTCCAGAAAGTACGACAAAGTTATGCACACGTAATTTACGTCGCGTTTTAAGCTTTTTTTGTCGATTAGTCGTGATTTTTATGCGCCTATGCCTTTGCCTGAGAACAAGATACCGCCGCGCTATTATCGCATCTTACACCATTAAATAACATAGAATTTAACATTGCCAATTAACCCTAACCCCGACCCAACCCTAACCCTAAGATACAAAACAGCAAGCTAGTTAGGTTAGAGACCTGAAGAAGTGATTATTGCACTTTTTTTCCCATTTGTCCGTCCGCGGATCTGCTTTTTCGTCTGTCTGGTTGTGCATGCGCGACTTTAGTCGCCTTAGAGCGTCCAAAAGCGTCACAATACTATAACTTTTGGCAAATTTCATACGGAGCTTGATAATGAGGGAAATATGTTGCATGATTTATACACTTCATTGAGTTGCAATTTCTTTCAATCATCAATGCACACATTCAGCGACACACAGAGACTCTTTCAAGCTGGGCACCGTTTCATTCACAACACCCTGTCCATCAACCAGAAGTCAGAATCAGAAATACTTCAATAATCCCAGGGTGAAATTACTTTTGTTATAACTCCATCTGTAATAGTGACTATAGGACCAGTTCATACAATATATATATAATTAGGTGGTCCCTGCCATCTATACCATCAGTTTGGGGTCCCTTGGCCTGGAAGCGTTGACGACCCCTTAGTTAGGACATTCCACCTGCTGCCCACCTCTGGTTTAAAGGGGAAATGTCCAATCTGGTAAAGTATGTCTTTATGGCAACATCAAATCCCTTGTTAAGGGTGGCCAAAGAAGTGGCAAATGATTAGCCTGGCCCCCCTTCTAGCTCAGTTTGTTTTATGTACTTCCTTTTGTGTGTGTGTCCATTTTTGCCAATATGGCTCTGGGAATAGATGCCCCAGAGCTACATGATAGCCCAACAGCTTTGCTTTTACAAGCAGCCCATTATGACTGCTGTCATAAGGTTCCGCTTGATACTTCCTCAATCCATTGTATATAACTGTATATTTTTACAAGGACAGTTGGTGGTTCTGGTTTTAGATCTATTTGCAATAGCCCAGACGTGAGGAATACAGACAAAAATCTGAACACAGGACAAACAATCATGCATTGTCAGACTCTCATGTCTAAGGGCAAATATGAGAAACTAATTAACCTGTGGTCATGTACTTTTTTGTTGTTGTTTTTGTGGTGCTAAACGTCATGGATAAAGGTACCAGTTTAAGATTGTTTCAGATTATCAAGTGTATTTAAAATGTTGATGACACAATATTGATTCCTTGTAATTTTGCATTAAAATCAAGCAGCAGGACATACCATGTGGCTCTGAGTTATTGTCAAACATGTTTATTTTTAACACAAATATCCTACATTTATTAGCACCATGGAGGGAGAACTCTGGCTGGCTCAACATCCTATATTGGAGATGGTTGGAAACAGTGACGGTTGTTCCAGTACATCTCGTCTGGAATTGGTTTTGTGTGCGAGTGGCGGCCCGACCCATAAGAGGCGCTAGGGCACCGCCCTCCCTGATAAGAAGAGAGAAACGTAAAATATATTTTTAGAAATTAACTCATAAATGTCCAGTTTTTACTCTCTAGAGTGTGTGTATCTATAAGCAAAACAAATTATATAAACTACATTTGCCTATCTACTGTCATTAATTTGTGGATTTCCACAGACAGACTCCTACCGTCTCTGTTCTGGTGGCTGATCCAGTTTCAGCCCACATTTGCAGAGAAATCTGCCAAGCCAATCATGTACTATTGCCAGTGTTAAGTATGTTACTTGAAAAGTAATTAGTTATAGTTACTAGTTACTTCTCCCAAAAGTAACTGAGTTACTAACTGAGTTACTACACAATAAAAGTAACTAGTTACTATTAAAAAGTTACTATTATGGACTTTTGTGTTTCTCTCTTCGCCTCCTCAGAATCCCTCACACCACCCGGGCTGGCCCCCACCTTCTCGCCGTGTTTAAAAAAGCCAGCCGGAGTGGAAGACAAAACCTGCAGAAGGTTTTTGCTTTTTATTACGCAACTTAGCTACGTGTGTAATGAGTACAGGGATATACAGTCAGAAATGTAATATATTGCATACATAACTATGTTATTTATCATCATCTACGAGCTCAGCCTCTTAACCTTAATATTTGCGTTGCCTTAGAATTCGTCATTTATAATTACATAGGAGCGGGTCTCGCAGCCATGGAGACAGACATCTTTGCGCTACGGCAACGCAGAGCCAACAAACTAGAGATTGCGAGATCGCCAAAACGTCACAACGATGTAGAAAAAATAACGGGTATATTTATTATCTTAAGTCTACATGAAATCTATACCCTACACAGACTAATGAAATACTATCTGTAAAATTATCTATGTAAACAAACCTCATCATTTGAGAAGGTAGGTGATGCGGACGTCGTGGAAGACTTTTTGTCCCGTAACGCTCGCCGTACTGTTGGGGGGGAGAAGCGGTGGAGGGGAGATGTTCATGTTGCTGCAGTCTGACCGCTAGATGTCGCTAAAAGTTACACACTGTAGCTTTAAAGTAAATGACATCAGGGGGGACGCTATCTGATGGGCCTATAAACCCAGTCCATCCATCCATCCATCCATCCATCCATCCATCCATCCATCCATCC